>BGNK01002470.1:50975-89656 GCA_003297005.1 Symbiodinium sp. clade A Y106
AAACCCGTTCTAGTCCTGCTTCGGGTGGTTGTGGGTGGGTTCCACGTTACGAAGACGGCGCGACCCACGACCACTTCATGGGTGGGGCGCGCCGTGGCACTGTGCCACACCCTAAACCCTAAACCTTAACCCCAAGATTTCACTATCCCTCGGCTGACTCGGTTTCGGGAAGCCCTCAACTCCACCACCTCGGAAAGCGCATCCTGGTCGAGGCCTCTGCCATTTTCGCGCGCTGCGGTGCTGCACAAGGTCGGCTGATACTATAGGGGGCCTGAATACTTACCAAAACTATTTTGGGGGCTCCTTATTATAATGATAGTATAATGGGCCCCAAAACCCTATTCTGATTATTAAGCCCCCTCCAGGTCGGGGCAGGGTTGAGGGTTCAGACTTGCGGCCAGGCGTTTTTGGGTTGGGAGTGTGCCTGATCGTTCGTTTGCTGGTTTCTGGCTGTTGCTACAAGTCGCTATACTTTTGGCTGCCACGTTTGCGACTATTTCTGTGCTGTCGGAGTAGTCGCAGGGAACAGTAAAGGCATGCTAACATATCTTTAGCAAGCGCAGCATGCTTAGTCTGAATCACTTGTCACAATATGTAGCAACAAAAACAAGGGGCTGTTACAAGTGTTGGTGGCGAAAGCGGCCGATGTGTCAAGTAGGAAGCAGGTCACCCCCAAAGCGATGCCCCATGCAAGGAGACAAAGACTAATTCAAAGCCAGCAAGTAGTACATGTCAAGCCTTGATTATACATAGTGCAACATCGCTGCAAAGAAGCACTGCATGAGCCGGCGCAGCAGATCGGATCAGATCCTGTGAACTGCCCGACGAGCCCCTGGGCAGCCCCGGCGACGAAGGGCCCGAACCCTAAACCCCAAACCCTCAGCCCTAAAAGCTGACGTCGCCCCACTCAGGTAGTGATCGGCGGACTTCTCCAAAAACCGCCGGGCGCCACAACTCCTCCCGGTAGACTCCGACGGTTTACTTGAAGGTTTTCTGGTCTAAGTTCTTATATAACGGGTTTACTACAGCGGCCTTTGGGCCTTAATAATTACCTATACTACTTTGGGGGTTCCTTGTTATAATTATGGCATAATGGGCCCCAAAACCCTATTCTAATTATTAAGGCCCCTACACTAAACCCTTATAGTAGCCCTTATAGTAATCCTTATAGGCCCCTTTAGACGAACCCTTTAAAGGAACCCTATTCTAAATATTAAGGCCCTTACATTAGGAGTTTCGGCTCTGAGGCTTTGGGATTTGATTGTTCGGATTAGAGGGTTTTTGTGCGTAAACGCTGTGCTGATTGCTGGGGTCTTGGTAAGGAGTTTCGTTTACATTAACCAGTTACCATACCAGAGATCCATAGTAAGCAAAATGGTTTCCTGATTTTGGTAACTTGAGTTTGTTCCTGAACAATATTATAGGACCTATAGTTAGTAACTAAACCCTAAACCCTAAACCCTGAACCCTAAACCCTAAACCCTAAACCCCCCCAACCCCTAAACCCTAAACCCCTAAACCCTAAACCCTAAACCCTAAACCCCTAAACCCTAAATCCTATTTAAGTCCTTAACAAGAGCCCAGCCCTCGATCAGAAAGGCTTCGGCCCCGACTCCTGAGACTCCTATAGAGCCCCTGAAACCCAAAGGCCTGAACTTTATAGAATTCCTAACCCTACAAGGGCTCCTTAAAGGATCTATAAGGGTTCTATAAAGGGTTTAAGGTTTAGGGTTTTAAGGGGTTTAGGGGTTTAGGGGTTTAGGGTTTAGGGTTTGGGTTTAGGGTTAGGGTTTTAGGGGTTTAGGGGTTTAGGGTTTTGTGGTGTAGTGTTTACTTATTTAGGGGGGATTTGTGGGGCTCGTACCCAGAGACTCCAATATACCCTAATTCAGGAGTATTTCTTAAATCATATTAGGGATCCTACTATAATTTACAGTATATTCCTTATTTAAGGGATATTGGAGTCTCTGGGAAAGCCCTAGCATGCGCCCTAAACCCTCAAAGCTTCAAGCTCTGAAACACTAACTGCCGTAAGCCCTGAACCACTAAGAGCCGAAAAGCTTATAGCTTCTACGACAGAGCAAGGCAAAGGACGGGCGACGAAACAGGGTTTAGGGTTTTTGAGCTTGTCGTGAACTTCTAAAAGAGGTTGGGAGAAAGCCCACATCACAAAGCCTTACAGTTGCCAGCCTTACAGCTGCCAGCCTCAGCACTAAACGCACACACGCCACACCCCAAAGCCCTAAATTTAAACCCCAGACCAGGGAGTATAAATTCAGTCTAACCCAGAGGAAGCCCAATGTAAATCCTGTAGAAACCTACCAGAACGTCTAAAGCCCGTTGGAAGCCCTAAACCCTAAACCGCAAGCCCTTCTAACCAGGCCTGAACAACGGCCCTCAGCTGCTGATTTGTGCCGGGATGCGGAGTTAGGCCGGGGGGTTAGAGTTCGGGATGTAGGCGGTTGATAGGAGGGCTGGATGATTAATCTAGGAGCGTCAAAAGAGGGCTCTTTACTGCAGCAACAGGGGTTTAAGGCTCTCACCATTTAGACCAACACGAGAACCCTCGTAGAGGGAACTATATTCCGGTGTTGTGACCGAGGGTGTAGGCTTTAGAGAATCAGGACGTTCATGCAAACTCAGCAAACAGCAAACTGAGCTTTTTATCGTCTTGAGTGCGCCAGGGAAGCTCTTTCCAAATTCTTCCGGCTTAGGGTTTAGGGTTTAGGGTAGTTGTCCGACCGGCCCAGGGAGGGCGTGCAATGAGTGGAGAGTGGTGGCTTTGTTCAGGCTTCTCTTGCGTTTTCTCATTCTTTTCATTCGTGCTTTGGATCACTCACTAGTTTCATGGGAATGATTAGTATGAAAATTAGTACCGGTGTTCAAGACTTCACACACCAAGCCCCAACAGCCCCCAACTACAAGCCGTAAGCCCTAAGCTCTAAGCCAACCCCTGAGCCCTACCACCTTCGTTGCTCATGTTGGCCGTGGTCCGGTGGTCGTGGGGCTGCTCCTGGCTTTCTAGTTAAAATGAGTATGAATCTGTAGGAATGTGTGCACATGAGCGTCTTGTGCGTGCGCGCAGGTGGGGGCATGGCTCTTCTGTCGTTGTTGTCCTCCTTTTTCTTAAACCCTTTGCCCTCTCTAAACCATACACCCGGAAACCCACTATTAAACCCGAAGCCCCGAGCAGCCAGGGCGCGCGATTCATCACTTTCTCCAGCGGCGGAAGTTGCTCCAGCACCCCTCTGTACTGGAGGCTCTTTCGAGCCGCTTCGTTTCTCTCCCTGGAGTTTTGGGGCTTCGGCGTTCATGGGTTAGGGTGTAGGCTGCCCATCTGCCATGATGGGGTCATAAGCAAGCAGAACAGCAGAACCAGCATGGTGATTCTTGCAGAAGTATCAGCACCTTCGACCAGTCATAGCAAGGAAGAATTACTGACTGCTGGTCCTTGCTGGACATGGCACCAGTCTAGTCAATAGCGGATGCCCGGTCTTCCCAGAGATTGAGAGCCATGCAGCAAGAAGAAGAAGTCACGCCTCGCGGTTTGGGCATGCTAGCAGCCTTGAGTTGTTGAAGTTTGGGTCTGGAGTTTAGGGTTTCTTCCAGCCGCTTAGTTGGGGCTTTGGAGGTCGAGCATGCCGTGCTTTTCAAAACCTAAACCCTCAATGGGTAATGCTCCGATATTACCCAAGATCCCCCAAACCCACTACCCTCAACCCTCAACCCTGGACTCTAAACCCTAAACCCTAAACCCTGGACTCTAAACCCTAAACCCTCAACCCTAAACCCTAAACCCTAAACCACGGAAGGTCCTGGACGTCCTTCCGGACGTGGCCGCTCGGAATTATCGGTGCTGCAGAGTTGTGTGAGGGATGAGCGGCCGGCCTGAAACCCTAAACCGCTAAACCCAAAGCCCTAACCCATTATACGATAATGGTTGCAGCGGTAGACTTCCGGCTTGTAACCACCATGGTTCCAGCTTGTAACCACCATAATTATGATAAGGAACCCCGAAATAGCACAGGTAACTTTAAGACCCCACACCCCGCAACCAAACTCTAAAGCCGAAGCCCCTTGCCCTGAGAGCCTTTTGTGCGAAAGGGCAAACCTAAAATCCTAAACCACGTTTTCAGCTGGGATGGTGTGAAAAGCACGCACTTTCCCCTTTTGTGCAAGTCCCGTACCGGGGCGGACCCTTGGACGCAAGGAAAAGGGCATTGCATTTTAAAAAAACCCTAAACCCTAAAGCCCTTGGAGTCTGAAAAAAACCCTAAAGCCCCAAGCCCCGAAATAATACAGAAGCCTGAATACCTAGTAGGGTTCCCTAGTATTTCGTGTTTTAGGGTTTTAGGGTTTAGGGTTTAGGGGTTTAGGGTTTAGGGTTTAGGGTTTAGGATAGTATAGCTATAATATGTAACCCATGAGAAGCCTTTGCTAAAGACTAAGGCCCCTGCATGTCCCCACACAAAAAGGAGGAGCGTTTGCAAGGCTTCCTGAAATGCGTCAGCATATAATATTAAAATGGCATCCCCTAAACCCTAGGCCATAAACTCAACACACCCCCCAACCTCAAAAATAGGCTGTTTCTTCACGTCTTCTTCATCTTCCAAAATCCCGAAAATCGAGACCCTAAACCCTAAACCCTAAACCTCCCCCTGAAACCCCTACTGTAAGCTCTGAAATCCAAGCAATCAAGGGCTTGAGGATGTCACTGCTCTTGGGTGCCGGGGCGTCATGTGGGAGTTTCCCAAAATTAGGGGTACCTTATTTTGGGGTCCTTATTATAAGGATCCTACTATTTAGGGAACTACATTAGGGTCCCCTATTTTCGGAAACTCCCATGTAGCGGCCTTAAGAGGTCGAATAATANAAATTAGGGGTACCTTATTTTGGGGTCCTTATTATAAGGATCCTACTATTTAGGGAACTACATTAGGGTCCCCTATTTTCGGAAACTCCCATGTAGCGGCCTTAAGAGGTCGAATAATACCTGTACTGCTTTGGAGGTTCATAATCTTAGTAGCTGAGTGAATACACTTTACACTTTTTGGCATACTATTACCCACTATAAAACTGAAAGTGTACATTTTTGGGGGCTTGTGAACTCAGCAACTAAGTAGTTATACTTATAGTATAATGGGCCCAGAAAAAACCCTATTCTCATGGTTAAGGCCCCTATACTATATATACCTGGGGAGCATCAGGGGATACTATGACGGCTTATTGAGATGAAGCGCTTCGTCCAGGGTCGTTGGGGCTTCGGAAGGCCCCAATCAATCCAGAAATAGGGACGCAGATTTGAGGTGCTNCCTGGGGAGCATCAGGGGATACTATGACGGCTTATTGAGATGAAGCGCTTCGTCCAGGGTCGTTGGGGCTTCGGAAGGCCCCAATCAATCCAGAAATAGGGACGCAGATTTGAGGTGCTTTTTCTATGGGGTCAGACGAGTTAGTGACAGGTGCGAGCGGCCTGGGTGTGCACACCAGCGAGCACCCATGACGTCACCACACCACGGACCCTAAACCCTGAACTACCTTTGACCTCCCCACCCTCTTAGAGGGACTCCTGTCGGACTCCCTGCGACCCCACAAGCCCCTCCAAGCATACAGACACATAGAGGTCTGGATGGTTCAACAATTACAAAGAGTATTACTTGGGATGGTTCAATAATTACAAACAGTATTCCTTGGGCCAAATTGGATGGTCCAATAATTACAAAGAGTATTCCTTGGGATGATTCAATAATTACGAAGAGTATTCCTTGAAGTTCAACATCCCAGTTTAATTATTCAGGCTTCTATATTACATTACACAAGTACATTAATGCCCATGTATATGTACGTGAAGCATTCCAATACGAAATGTCTACATATGTAGTTATGTGTCATGTTTGCGCCCTAAACCCCCAAATCCGTCCTCAGCTTACTTTGTTCTCATGAGCGAAGCCAAGAGGCATCCTAAACCTGAAAGGTTTTATCCGGGACTTAGTCATTGGATTTTAAGTGGCAGTGTAATCAGGATAACACCATGTAAAGTACCACAACCTTAATCCCCTAAACCCCGAAACCCTGAACCCTATCTATAAATGCAAAACCATTTGCGACGTCCACTAGGGATCCGTGGGCCCTCTCAACCCGCCCCGAACTAAGGGAAGAGCGCCAGAGCTCCGAACCCTGAAACCAGAGCTCCGTGAAGCCTAGATTAGCCCAAACCTTAAAGCACAGAACAGTAAACCATAAGTTTCTGAACTCCAAGCCCCAAACACCTCGGCGCCATGCCGCTATGCTTGGCCAGCCGGATGCTGCTGCGAATGTGCTGCCATGGTGCGCAGACTCTCCGCGTCGTCTGGGGCTTGGGGATTCCTGTTCGAGAGTTTCTTCAAAGGTTCCTTTGGGTTCCTTGAGGTCATTTTGAAGATTCGGGTTCGGATTCTGAGAGGCTTAAGGATGAAAGTGTTAAGGTGTTTTGTGCACATGATAAGGTGTTTTGTTTAGTCTGGATCACTATAGGGGCCTTAATTAAAAATTACCAATACTACTTTGGGGGTTCCTTATCATAACTCTGGTATAATGGGCCCCAAAACCCTATTCTACTTACTAAGGCCCCTATATTGGGGCAAAAAAGGCTATAAAGCGTCATTCTTGAAAGAGGGCCTGGATTCTGAAGGCGCTGCGGGCTCTAGGGCTTATTGCTGGGGGCTTTATATTAAAAATAGTAGTAATAATAATAGGAATAGTCGTCATAGTAATAGTAACAATGATACAATGATACTAATAATAATAATGTTAATTAGGAATTTGGGGTGTGGAGGTTTAGGGTTTGGTGCTTGGGGCTTGGGGTTCAGGGCTTCGGGTTTAGATTCGGTTCTGACGTGCGTGGGGGGTTGGTGTGAGGTCTCAGCCATACTTTGGCTAGAAAGTCCGCCGAGCCCCAGCAGTGTGGGTAGCGCATCGGTTTAGAGTTCAAGGTTTAGGTTTTGTGGTTTAAGTTTGTCACTGAGGTTTAGCTGTTCGGGTTCGCATGTCCTATTTCGTTGAAAGGCACATCCGTTAGGCTAGAGCAGGTTCGAGGTTGCCAGGTGTTTGGGGCAAGTGAAGTGAAGTGCATTCTTTCCAGGAGCTTAATCCCGTCACAGGACCTAAACTGAGAGCCCTAAAGCCCGAAACCCGAAACCCTAAAGCCCTACACGACCATAAGTATCAGTATAGGGCCCTGTTCTAGTCACCAAAGCCCCTGTAACAATGCTCCGCACCTTTACAAGTGCTGACATGCACAAGACCTGATCTGGCACCGCTGAAACCCAGCCTGATGGAACCCGATGCTGGGTTCTGTTACAGAACTTAATTTACCAGAATAAAGAAACCATATTATTTACCATAGATCCCTACTGGGGTAACTTAAATTGAGTTCCTGAACAAGAACCCGGGAGAGTGTTTAGGGTTTAAGTTTGCTGAGCGAGGCTGCATCGGGTTTCGTCGGGTTTTGGATAGGGACTTTGACAGCTCCGGAACCCGAAACCGAACCGTCACACCACCAAAAAACGGACCTTCTCATACTGCCCTAACCCTAAACCCTAAACCCTTTTAGGGTTCAGGGGACCCGGAAGCCTGGAACTCTAAACCCCTTTTTAGCCCCTACTCCGGCCCTCTGTGCTGAGGTTGCTGGCCGCAGCTGCTGTGGCGGGAATCGACAGCTCCGGAGAACAGTGCTCTTCTTCTCCAAGGAGAGCTTTGTGGTTTCGGATAGAGATTAGGGCTTATATAGGATTTAGGGTATACAAAGGGTCTGGGCTTTAGTTGTGGGATTGGGATTGCTGGGTCGGGCTCCAACTCAACATTCAGGCTCTGGGGTTCCGGGGTTTTGGGGAGAAGTTCCGGCTGAAAGATTCAAGGCATCAGAGCTAGGGCGCGCAGCTTGACGGGCCGACATCGGGACGGGCTCTGCGAGGTTGCCTCGTCGTAGAGTTCACTGTTTGGTGTCTCTTTGTCTCTCTCTCTCTCTGTCTCTGTTGGTCGCTGTCACTGTCCTCTCTCTTGCCCTCCTTCCCTTCCATCTGCTCATGTGTGTCAAGATGGGTTGTAGGTCGACAGAGATTTCTGTTTGTTTATATTAGGCAGACGAGCCAACCAACAGGTATGGTGGCGAAACTGAAAGAACACGGATACTAGCGGCGTGTACATGTATATAAAATGCCTGGAAGGCTGGGTTAACTGTTTGGCTTCACACCAGTATGTAAAAAGAGGGAAGGAAGGAGAGAGAACACAGACAGAGAGATAGAGATAGATAGAGAGAGACAGACAGACAAACAGACAGACAGGGAGATAGGGACAGAGAGACAGACGGAGAGACGGAGACAGGGAGGCAAAATGAGAAGAAGAGGAAGGCAACGAGAAGGCGAGTATAAACGCACGATAGACAAGGAGAGAAATGCTCAGAAATCGATATAAGAACGAGGACGGAGGAGTGGTCGGATGAAGAGAATAGAAAGTATACAGAAAGAGGTAGATAAAGGAGGGAGGCAGAGACGGAAGAAGATAAATACAAAGAGAAAGAGCAGGGGTTTCGGACATGGGGGACGAGCACCCAGGTTACTGTATCTTCATTGCAGTACTTTCCGTCATCATCCTGGTCCCAACCATTTGGTGTCATCTCGTTGCTGCAAGAGCTTTGCGTGGATATGGGACACCTTCAACAATGTGCCAAAATGCTCGCCGGAGCCCCGCAGATCCCCGAGTCCAACAAAAAACCCTGAGCGTTGCGTGCATCACTTCAACAAGGGCTCGGCTGAAGAAACCCTGTAGGAGTGAGAAGACGGAGCAATGGTGCTGCTCGGTGCAGGTTTGAGACGTTGGCATGTTGTTGCGGCAGCTTGCAAGCTCGGGATGTTTCACGGTTGGTGGCTTTGATTTTGGGAGTGGAGGATTGCATCATGCATCTGCTGGTTATCTCAATTATTACTTACATAGCTATACTAAATACTCGGGTCGGAGTCGGAGTTGTTGGGAATATGTTACGTTATTGTACGATCTCCAAGCTACTGGTACTCTAACTCGAGAAGATCGCTTGCACCCACCCCGAGGCGTGCAAAGCTGCAAGCAGCTTCTGGCTTTTCTACGTTCGCGCATGGAGTATGAGGACCGTGAAAAGTCCTTGTTTCGTTGTGAAGCCTTGTCGCGGCCTGGGTCATGTGGTCATGACCTCTTCTTCTATCCTGGTTGCGTAGCACTTTCACAGGACAACTTAGGCATAAGGTCACTTGCATCCCTGCCAGAACATCGACTTCAAAGTGTTGCGGGCGGCCGATAAAATGAACACCTGGCACAGCTGCCAAAGTGCATTCCGCCTCTCGTTCGCAAGACCACTTGCTGTACGGTGCTGTCGGGGATTATAATCCTTCGGTTGTACATGCCATTCTCCGGTCGTGTTCACGTTCAGCCATGTAAACAGCTGGCTCTGGTTAAGAGAAGGACCAGCGATGGCAAGAAATCCAAGAAGGAAGTACAGCCGCCACAGTGGGCAGTGGACGATGTAGTAGCTTAGTATCAGGAGTAGTAGTGGTGGTGGCGTGTGGCAGGGGCAGCTGTAGCGAAAGTCGTAGTGGTAAAGGAGCAGCATCGGCCGCCGCGGGCGTCGTCGTTGTTGTGGTTGTTGCGGTGTTCGTCGCCGTCGTCGTACTAGTAGTAGTAGTGATAGGAGCAGCAGTAGCTGTAGCAGTGGGGGTAGCGATAGCGGTAGCGGCTAGCAGTAGCAGGATCAGTAGCAGAACCAGCCGTAGCAGGAGCAGGAGCAGGACAAGGAGCAGGAGCAGCAGCCGAAGAAGAAAGAGGAGCAACAGTTCACAGGAGAGGAGTGTCGACAACAACGACAAAGCCGACGATCTCGCACGCGCGTGATACGATGAGTTCGTTGTTGGATGATGCAACATCGATGTCGGTGATGAGGTTGGAGATGGTGGCGGTGATGGCCACGACGACGATGATGATGATGCTGATGGCAATGATGGAACAGTATCTGCATGTAAGTCATGGCAAATGTGCCAGACCTGTTGTTTTGAAGCATCTTCATTGGGATTAATGGTGGTCGACGACGATGATGATGATGCTGATGGCAATGATGGAACAGTATCTGCATGTAAGTCATGGTGACAAATGTGCAAGACCTGCTGTGTTGAAGCATTCTCATTGTCATAATCATGGTTATGATCATCACCATCATCGCCATCATCATTTGTCGTTTATCGTTGCTTTGTGCTGTTGGTCTTCCACCATCCGTGAGCATCTTTGACATCAAGCTTTATGAAAGGGAGGGGGGCTAAGACGGGTAGATGATCTAGTAATCCCTAATTGTCCCTAGTACTCCCTGAGGTTCTCTTAAGGTTCCCTAACGACCCCTAGTACCCTCCCCCCTTGAAACAACCTCCCTAAAGGATGCCATAGTCAGACCATGGCTCCAAGATGTTTTGCACCAAGGTGGGATCGTCTGGGCCCGCTTAGCGAGCGAAGTCAAAAAGCTTCCGTGCCTTGTCAATGCTTTAGCGTCCGTAGGCGGTAGTAGTCATGGTGGCCAGTGGCAGTAGCAGTAGCAGTAGCAGTAGCAGTAGCAGTAGCAGTAGCAGTAGCAGTAGCAGTAGTAGTAGTAGTAGTAGTAGTAGTAGTAGTAGTAGTAGTACAGTAGTAGTAGTAGTAGCAGTAGTAGTAGTAGTAGTCGTAGTAGTAGTAGTAGTAGTAGTAGTAGTAGTGGTAGTAGTAGTAGTGGCAGTAGTAGTGGTAGCAGTAGTAGTAGTAGTAGCAGCAGTAGTAGTAGTAGTAGTGGTAGTAGTAGTAGTAGTAGCAGTAGTAGTAGTAGTAGTAATGGTCGTAAGTAGTAGCAGTAGCAGTGGTAGTCGTACTAGTAGTAGCAGCGGTAGCAGGAGTAGTAGTAGTAGTAGTAGCAGCAGTAGTAGTAGTTGTTGTTGTAGTAGTGGTACTAGTAGCAGTAGCAGTAGCAGTAGTAGTAGTAGCAGCAGCAGCAGCAGTAGTAGTGGCATTCATGGTCGTTATAGTGGCGGCGGTATTCGCAGCCTAGCCGCAGCCGCAGTCGTCGTTGCCGTCAATGTAATTAGTCGTAGTTTTAGTCGCAGTCGTAGTCGTTGTAGTAGCCGAGTAGCCATCGTCGTTGGAGCATCAGCAGCAGCAAGCAGCCTGCAGCAGAGGCAGGACTAGCAACAGTCGTCACCGTCGTCGTAAAGTGGAGAAAGCACGCCAAGCACACATACTGCCTATACTATACTGGAAAGAAAGCACACACAGACAAGGACCCATCAAGACCATGGACCGTAGAGGAACAGTCGACAAGAAGGGTGGCGCAGACAGTAGTCGCAGTTGCAGTACTTGTACCTTGTTCTTGCCTAGTAGCAGCAGCGGATAGAAAACAAACAGCAAGGGTATGGCTCAAGTACGGCTGAATCGTACCGTTCCACGCCGCACAGGCAGACTCTCGAGAGCCAGTACCGGGTGAAACAAATTGTGGCGATGGCAGATCGATTTTCCGTGGAGTTCTTCGTCCTCAAGAACATGACAGGCCGATCGGGGAGTGAAAACCGTGCACTCTATGAAGGCGCGGAAGGCTTTTTCGAAGAAGCTCATGCCGGTACATACAGGTCGGAAGTGTCCTTAGGTGCATGGTCGTACAAACGCAAGGCCCGAAAGCTCCCGGGGGCGCAAATGTCATTCGCAATCCAAGCCCCTCTTCCCACCTCAGCGAAGGAATCCAAGCGAATAGCAGATCAAACTAACCACCTGCAATTGCAGGGTTGCAGGTAGTGGTATGGACATGCAGATGAAGATGCTGCCGATAATATGGCGTGATGTGTCATGCGTGACGTGACATGACATGTCATGAACTAGGTCGAGAGGAGGGGAGGTGAGATAAGATGAGATGAGATGACGAGGGTCTGTGACGACGGTTCTAGTGAAGATGCAGATGCTAATGAGTTGAGGCTACGATGGCGAGTTGTTAGCCTGTCGGCGAGGACTAAACTGGATATTGTGGCGATGATGTTTCTAGTGACCTTGGATTCTGTCGTGTTGCTGCCCTTCTATCATTCCCGCCGTTATCACCAGCTTAAGGTCCTTATCCTTCTTCGCCTGAAGCCCTGGAACCTCTGTTCTCAGACTACTTGGTCAGCGGCACCAGCTTCGCCCCCTGGTTTCACCTCGGGAGCGTTTTCAGAGCCATCCAGGTCGGGAGCCCCAGGAAGACTCGTCAGCAAAGCGTGCCGCCAATGCCGCTGCCATCACCACTACCACTACGACGACGGCTACTACGGTTGTTATTACGATAATTATGAATTAAACTTATTGTGGTTACTACTACTGCGACTCCTACTACTACTACTACTACTCTACTACCACTACTTCTGCTGCTACTACCAATACTGCTGCTGCTGCTACTACTGCTGCCACTACTATTATTATTACTACTACTACTACTTCTGCGACTACTACTACTACTACTACTGCTACTACGACTAAAGCTACTCCTACTACCACTACTGCTACCGCTACTACTACTCTTACTCTACTACTACTTTACTACCACTACTACTGCTACTGCTAACGCTACTTCTCCTGTTACCGCTGCTGCTATTGTTATTGCTACTCCTACTACTACTACTACTACTACTACTGTTGTTACTATTATTACTACTACTACTACTACTAAAACTAAAACTAAAACTACTACTACTACTACTACTACTACTACTTTCATTATTATTATTGCTACTACTGCTACTGCTACTGCTACTGCTACTGCTACTGCTACTGCTACTGCTACCACTACCACTACCACTACCACTACCACTACCACTACCACTACCACTACCACTACCACTACCACTACGACGACGTCTACTACTACTATGACGACTACTACTACTGCTGCTGCTGCTGCTAAAACAACCACATCAACAACTACTACTACTACCACCACGAATATTTCAGCTACTACCATCACTGCTGCTGCTAGTACTATTATTACTATCGCTACTATCACTACGACGACGACTACTACTGCTACGACGACTACTGCTGCTACTACCACTACCACTACTACTGCTACTACTACTACGACGACGACTACTACTGCTACTGCTGCTACAACAACCACAACAACAACTACTACTACCACGAAACGAATGTTTCAGCTGCCACCACCGCTACTATCATTTCGACGACGACTACTACTACTACTCCTACTGCTAGTCGTCTTCATTATTAGTGTCGATCTCATTTTTGTCTTCATCATCAACAGCATCGCCAGAGGGTCATAGGAAGTTATGAGGAGGGTTTCAAGCACTCTAATGCAGGGGCCTTAATAATTAGAGTAGGGTTCCCTTTAAAGGGGTTTATAATGGCGACTATAAGGGCAATTATAAGGATTTAGAGTAGGGGCCTTATTAATTAGAATAGGGTTTTGGTGATTCCTCATGATAGTTACAGTATAATATACCCCCAAACACCCTTCTAATTAAGGCCCCTATATTAACTGAGGTGCTTTTCTGTACTGGTAACACCAAGTTGAACACTTACAACCGCGCGAAGCTCCGTATCCTGAAGTAGACGCTAAAGCCCTTATCAAGCCCTGCTAAGAACTGACAAACCCCCTATAAACCGCGTGACGACTTTAAAAGCCGCATAAAGCATATTGTATACCAGTAGAAAACTCATCAACGCCTGTAAAACTTTGAGGAAACACCCAGAACAGCCCGAGGCTGTGGGCTTCACTTCTGCATCATCATCATGATCATCACCATCACTCTTCCAGCAAAAAGGCCCTAAGCCAAACTCTAATTTTGTTGGGGTTTAGGGTTTAGGGTTACCTTAAGCTGGGGGTGCGTCAAGGGAAGCTTCCCCGAGATGCTGCGGTGGGAGGCTCCAAAAGTGCAGAGACGCTTGGGCCGTTTGAGGGTTTAGGGGTTCCTTTAAGGAGATCTATAAGGGTTACTATATGGGATCTATAAAGGTACTATAAGGGATCTATAGGGGTTTAAGGTTTTAGGGTTCAGGGTTTAGGCTTTAGCGTTTAGGGTTTCGGGTTTGGGTTTTCGGGGTTTTGGGATTTAAGGCAAGGGTTTAGGGCTTCAAGGTTAAACAGTTCAGGGTTCAGCTGGCTTTGGGAGTGAAGAGTTGTTGTGCTTTAGGGATGAGGGATGCGTGGTTTAGGCTTGTGGAATTCTATGTGTGTTTTTCAAGACGAGCTTTAGGAACGTAGCAGAGCCCTAGACCCTAAACCCTAAACCGGAAGGCCTTGTAGGTTTTCGAGTACTAGGTTTCGGCGTTTCGGGTTCAGGGGTTAGGGGTCAGGGACTCTTAGGGTCTCTACGCGCTTTGTGAATCCTTTTTAGGATTTCGGGCGGTTCCTGGGATGGAGATTTTGGATTTGAAAGGAGTTAAACTTGGGCCATGGGTATTTTGGGTTTAAGCTTTGTCGGTTGGCACGCCTAGGGCGCCACTTTTTGGGAAGGATTTCCGCTTGGGTCCGTACCTCCTAGCCGATGTGTATACGCAGGTGAATCATTCAAGGAAGGCTGATAACTCTAATCCCCCCTTCTAGAACCCCTCATAGCTCCCTTTTAAAGAGCCCTTTAAGGAACCAACTTACCAAGTCCCCTGCCCCTTCAAGTGGGGTGTGGGTGCAAGGTTTCGGGCCCAGGCTGGTGCGGCTTGTTGGTTTTTGTCGTGAGATGTCGTAACGGCAGGGCTGAAGTGTAGTCCCAGAGACTCCAATATCCCTTAGTTAAGTCATTAAGTAATATATCTTACATCATATTGGGGATCCTACTATAATGTGAGGATTGTTAACCGCGCATCATGGCGAGCCGTATGTGCATCAGCTGGGCCGTTCCTGAGCAAACCAGGTTCTCAACCGCGCATCGTGGCGAGCATTAGGTGCATCAGCTGGGCCGTTCCTGACCAAACGAGGCTGTTAACCGCGCAACATGGCGAGCATTATGTGCATCAGCTGGGCCGTTCCTGAGCAAACCAGGTTCTTAACAGCTCATCATGGCGAGCATTATGTGCATCAGCTGGGCCGTTCCTGACCAAACGAGGTTGTTAACTTCGCATCATGGCGAGCATTATGTGCATCAGCTCGGCCGTTCCTGAGCTAACCAGGTTCTTAACAGCTCATCATGGCGAGCATTATGTGCATCAGCTGGGCCGTTCCTGACAAAACCAGGTTCTTCAACTGCGCATCATGGCGAGCTTTTTGTGCATCAGCTGGGCCGTTCCTGACCAAACCAGGTTTTTAACCGTGCATCATGGCGAGCATTATGAGCATCAGCTGGGCCGTTCCTGACAAAACCAGGTTCTTCACCGCGCATCATGGCGAGCTTTTTGTGCATCAGCTGGGCCGTTCCTGGCCAAACCAGGTTTTTAACCGTGCATCATGGCGAGCATTATGAGCATCAGCTGGGCCGTTCCTGACCAAACCAGGTTCTTAACCGTGCATCATGGCTATGTGCATCAGCTGGGCCGTTCCTGACCAAACCAGGTTCTTAACCGTGCATCGTGGCGAGCATTAGGTGCATAAGCTGGGCCGTTCCTGACAAAACCAAGTTCTGACCGCGCATGATGGCGAGCAATATGTGCATCAGCTGGGCCGTTCGTGACCAAACCAGATTCTTGACCGTGCATCATGAGCATCAGCTGGGCCGTTCCTGACCAAACCCGGTTCTTAACCGCTAATCATGGCCAGCATTATGTGCATCAGCTGGGCCGTTTTTGCCCAAACCAGGTTCTTAATCGCGCATCATGGCCAGCATTGTGTGCATCAGCTGGGCCGTTCCTGACCAGACCAGGTTCTGAACCGTGTATCCTTGCGAGCTTTTTTTGTAGGAGCTGGTACCTGACCAAACCAGGTTCTTGACCGTGCATCTTGGCTTATGCGCATCAGCTGGTTCCTGACCAAACCAGGTTCTTAACCGCGCATCACGGCGAGCATTAGGTGGATCAGCTGGGCCGTTCCTCGCCAAACCAGGTTTTTGCCCGCGCATCAAAAGAAAGCATCATGTGCATGGAATCGTACATGTCGGCATACGAGCTTGGTTTGAATCACCATCCGCATTGATTGCTCCGTAATATAGGGCTCTTAATAATTACCCATACTATCTTGGGGGTTTCCTTATTATTGTAATTGTAGTATAATCGGCCCCCCAAACCCCATTCTTATTATTATTGCCCCTATATTACACTTTCTTGCATACTCCTATGTGAATGCATTGCTTCCCAGTTCCGTTGCAGAACCCTTTTCGAACCCGCTTTAATAACTTTTTCAATATCCTTAGACTCTTAGACCCAAGGACAACCCCTCCTGGATGTGCTGCACCAGCATCTTTCGTCTGACTCGCCGCAAACATCGCCGCGACGGGCGCTTTTGAAGAGTGGATCCAGCTGCTTTGGCCAATGAAGCTCCAGTTCGCAAGGGGCTTCGGGATTAGGGTGCAGCGTTAAGGGTGGTTTAGCGGTTTAGGGTTTGAGGCTTCGACATCTTCTTGTGTTCTTGCGATTTAATTCTGTCAGGAGATATCGGAATGCAGTTGTGCCGTGCCCGAACCCCTAGAAACTTCATCCAGATAGCCACAAATCTCAAAGCCCCGCGGTTTCAAAGGCAACGTGTCTTAAGACATCATGTCACGCTCAATTCGTTCGTGATAGTTCCTGCTCATGCCTGTCACCGTCATGTTTTCTGGAACAGCAGCAATAGGATCATGACTCATGAACGACGAGACATGATAAAGTTTATGTTCGTGATCATAGTTGTTCTGAGGCCATGACGGCGTCGATGATGGAGGTGTTGTTGAGGAAGATGATATTGGTGTTGATAGGTCATGACAATGATGGTGCTGCTGCTGCTGCTGCTGGTGATGATACTGCTGCTGATGATAGTGATGATGTTGATGATGGTGATGGTGATGGTGGTGGTTGTGACGGGAATCGTCGTGATGATGAGTTCGCCGCTGGTGTGGATGTTGGTCATCATCATCTAGAACTTTTGTCCAATGCCTGATGCTGCACGTCATCTTCATTTTCTGCCATGCAGGACTAGCTTTGGTATCCTCGGCGAGGGTTCCAACGGCTGAAGTGCTTGCAGTATAGGTATCGAGAAGAAGATGACAGCAGCAACTCATTCGGTAGATGTACGACTTGCATTCCAAGAAACCGAGAAATCTGCGAAGCAAGAGAATAATCATCACCTGTATGCAGCATCTAGGTCCGGTGCTTTCCAGCGTGGAGCGTGCTGCCCTGCTGTTTGCAGAGGCAGATGCTCGGAATGAACAGTGAGTTGGAGGCTTTCCAAGCTGAAGCTTGTGCCCTGAACCCTTAAATCCTTATGCCCTAAAGCCTACATGCACCGGGCTTCTTGTAGGCTTCTGGCTTCAGATTGTTTTCGAAGCCGCGCACCGTTTGCCAGGGAGGGTGCTCTCGCTGGGTTTTTTATTTGTGGTGCCGGCGGATACCCGTTCTTCAGTGCAGGGTGCAGAGCAGGAGGTTGAGGGTCTAGGTTTCTGAGTAGTGCCCTTTTGCCCTTTTTAGTTTAGGGTCCCCTTATTAAAACCGAATAACAGGAAAAAGGATACCCTTATTATAAAGGGGCTACTCATGAACCTAGGGGTTTGCGCATGCTATCGACCGTCATGCTCGATTCAAGACTAAATCGCTCTTTGTAAGCAGGCAGTTATGTCAGAGAAGCGCCCAGAACATTTCGTAAGGTGATTGCCGCTGCTACTGTAATTAAGTAGGCCCTCAAACAGGTTCGACGCCCTCGGCTCGATGCTTAACATGTTTGTGTCTGGAAAATTCTGGAAACATCACTTCCTAAACCATACAGTAATTCCCCCTAAACCCTGAACCGTAAATCCTCAGTTCTAACCCCAAACCTCTGGGTATGCGAAGCGCCAAAATCTCGACCTCAGGCCCTTTAACTCTTACTAGCAGCCATACGGTTTAGGGTTTAGGGTTTAGGGATCTCATGATGAATAGAACTATCGTCATAGTCGCAAGAGTTACAATAAGAGTACGAACAAGAAGAGACAGCATCACGGCATTCATCCTAAGCAAAAATATTCCACGTAACCACACTAGACCACATACCCTGAAACCTGCACTTTCATGCAACCCCTACTTCCGACACCCGAAAGCCCAAGCTCCCAAACAAACAATCCTAAACCCACACTCCCAGATCGAAGACAGGAACATTTTCTACTATACTACTACTAGACTACCACTAGACGCAAAAACAACTACTGCTGCCACTACTACTACTACTACTACTACTACGACGACTGCTACTCCTCCTACATCTACTCCTGCTTCTGCTCCGGCTCCAACTCCTGCTCCTACTACTACTCCTACTCCTGCAACGACTTCTCCGACTCTTACTCCTGCGACGACGACTACTACTACTACTGCTACTACTACTAGTACTACTACTACTACTTCTACTTCGACCTTTGCGTCTACGTCTACGTCTACTTCTACTTCTACTGCTACTGCTGCCGCTACTGCTATTGCTGCACTCCTACTCCCAACGACTGCGACTAGGTACGGCCACGACTACGACTACGGCTGCTACGGCTACATACTGCTGCTGCTGCTACTACTGCTGCTACTACTACTACTACTGCTACTACTACGACTACTAACCCCACTACTACTACTACTACCGCTACTACTACTACTACTACTACTACTACTACTACTACTACTGCTACTTCTACCACTACCACTACCACTACCACTACCACTACCACTACCACTACCACCACTACCACTACTACTACCACTACTACTACTAGGCTGGTGCCCTTGCCGACCCACCTTCTTAGCACGTTTGAGGAAGATGATCATGATGAGGATGCTGATTTTTGACGACGACGATGATGATGGATGCGTTCAAACACATTTCGGATCGGGTCGGGGGGGGGTGCGGGGGGNGGGGGGGAATGATGACGACATTGTTGCGCAGACACTTCGAACAACATCTCTAGAAGAGCGGTTTTACTTCGTGCTTTCGCGATGTCGGACCATCTTATATAGTCACCAAACCTACTTCTGGACTTTGGGAACTCGACCTTGGGATTTCGGAGGGCTTTCTGCGAAAACTCGAACTTGGTTGGGGGGAAGCTTGTTTCGGGGATGATGACGACATTGTTTCGCGGACACCCCGAACAATATCTCCAAACCCTAGCGCGCACACACCACACACTACTTCAACAGCAAACCCTCCTGCGCCAAGGTCTGGGCTTTAGGGGTGTTGGCGAGCCCCTTCCGTGTACAGCTGGCATCTTTGTTTTTGATGTTTATAAGATGTTGCACACTAGTTTTAGGAATGTTAAAACCTTCTTGGCAGCACCTGTGTTCTGCACAGTATTTACAGCGTTTTCGTACCATCCGACCACATGTGGTTTTAGCAGTTTCTTCGCTGTCGGGTTTGAAGAAAAGTGCGCTCGCTGCGTGCTCCCAAACAACAGTTTAAGCCCCAACAACACACTTTCCAACCACACTTCCACACTTCCATCAAACGAAGAAAGGAATGCGGTCGCGGTGTGGTCCAAAACGCCAGTTTTAACCCCAAAACCATACTTTCGGGGACCGGACCTGGTCCCCGAAAAAGACTTCAGCAACACCGCAGTGCCATCCATTCAAGTGAGGAATCCTATGGCCTGGCCGGCATTTTCCAAACTTGCAACAAGCAACATGCATTTCTATTGCTCTTAAAGGGTGGGTCCCCTGTGGGGCCCTGCGCCTCCTACTACTACTACTACTAGTACAACTACTACTACCTACTACCACTACTACGACGACGACTACTGCTACTACTACTGCTATAACTACTACTACTGCTTCTTTTACTTTATTGAGTACTGCAGTACTGCTAGTGTGTATTGCCGTCCAGGTTTTTCTCCGACTACCACCATTATTGTGTTTGCTGGTTGTTTATGATCAGCTACTCTGCTGATTAGGAGGATTATCATGTTAAGCCGAACATTCACAACACGATTGTTGTTTATGAGTTAGGATCATGTTGGTGATTTGTTTTAGAAAGATACCCTAAACCCTAAACCCTAAACCGTAAACCCTAAAACTTGCAGCCCAGGATTTCTTGCGGACCACGCGGGTGCCGGGCATTCCCGGCGCAGGGGGCTCCCTGGGGCCCGAGAGGGATGAGATGAACGCCCTCGTGCACACAGGCCTGCTTGGGGGTCTATAGAGTTTTAATAGTAATAGCAGTAGTAATAGTCATAGTCTATGTCTTTAGTCATAGTAATAGTAATAGTAATAGTAATAGTAATATTGTTTCGCGGTTGGGGTCCCGGTCTCAATCACTAGTAGCAAGTTTTGTCATCATAGTACAGCGCAGGCTCTAGAGGATTGTTGAGGTTGTGAAGGGTGCGGGATTTCGGGTTTAGGGCCAGTTTAGGTACATAGCGTTTTTGGGGTTTTAGGGTTGGAGGGTTCAGAGTGTTAAGGTTTTGGGGTTTACGTTTATGGCATATGGAGGACGCTTTCAGGCTTAGGCGATCTGGAAAACAATGGTCCACGTGAACACTTGCAAAACCTTATAAACGACATAAAAACCGTTACAGAGGCCGAATAAATCCACATGAAACCAGGGAAGTCGGAAGGAAGTAGCCAGTTTCGGTTTTTGAGATGAATTTGGTAGAGAGCTAGAAGCCATGATTGGAAGTTTGTCGTCGGGTTTAGGGTTTTAGGGTTTTAGGGTTTCGGGTTTAGGGTTTTCGGGCTTTTAGGGTTTAGAACTTTGGAGTTTAGGGTTTAGGGTCTAGGGTTTTAGGGTTCCAGGGTTGAGGATCAAGGTTTTTAGGCCACAAAGTAGAGTCGAGGACTCAAGGTCTTTGTGATTTCATTTTGACAGAGCTGAAGCTGCACGGCGGTCTAGGGGTACATTAACAGAACATGAACTGTACATATGTACGTATGCATCCACATGTACACGCATGCGTATATTGTATTCTCGTCAAACATGCAGGTTGTTTCTGTGGGTTTGGGTTGTCATAGTCATAGTTTTGGGGTGCAGGGGCTTTAGGATTGGAGGCTTTCGCTGGGATCATTCCTTCGGGTTGTCGGCTTGGCTAAACCCTAAACCCTAAACCCTGGGTGCCTCATTTTCAAAGAAACCTAAGGCCTCGGGCCGAAGCCCGAAACTTCACTCATTCCAACAGGCCCCGGTATCCATGCCCAATGGAAGCCATAAAGCCAAATATAAGGGCCATACTTTAGGGTTCCCTTAAAGGGTTCCTTTAAAGGGGTCTATAAGGGATCTATAAGGGTACTATAATATAGGGGCCTGAATACCAATATTTTTTTTGGGAGCTACGGCAGCACCTCGAACACATGGCACTCCTGCCAAGCCTGGGCGCTTCGCCCCATGTGACTGCGATCGTCAATGATCTCTTTCGAGGCACGTATTTTTACATGATGGGAGGATCCACCCTGACCCTCACCCGCCGCGGCACCAGACCTGGTGACCCGGCTGCAGATGCCATTTTCAGCTTGGCCATGGCAGCTTTCCTTACACGGATTGACAACGACCTTAGTGACCGTGGGCTCTTGCCTGTCTTGGCCGAGCCTTCCCGTCGGCATCCATGGGCTTGCCCTCTGCCGGAGGGCCGCATTGGCAGCCCCTGTTGGGCAGACGACTTCGTGCAGCCATCTGCGGCGGAGACGCCTGGTGCCTTGATCCAGGTCGTCAAGGATACGGCCCAGCTCCTTGCCGAGCGGGCGACTTCCATGGGCATGACCTTGTCATTCGGCCCCCCAAAAAACTGCAGTCCTCATTCCTTCCTGGGTTGTTGAGCCTGATGTTCCAGGTGTGTTGCTCGATGGTCAAGGCCACCGCTACATACCGGTCCCTGATAGGCTTTTGGCTACCACCAATGAGCTCAGGTTGGTTCAAGCGTACAAGCACCTCGGCGGCATCACGGTTGCGAACTGCTCGCCTGTTCCTGACTTGCAGCATCGGCATGCCAAAGCCGCTGCAGTCATTAAGCCGCTTAAGAAGCGTCTGTTTGGGTGCCGACACATCCCGCTCCCGACACGGCGCATGTTACTGCAGTCGCTGGCCCTGTCCAAGTTTGTCCACACCGCTGCTGCCATTGTCCTCCCGGCGGCCATTCACCGGCGTCTGTGGTCGCAGCACTACATCGCCCTGTGGAGGGCGCTCTTCACCCGAGAGAGGCGCGATAGGCAGGCTCACGCCTATCGGGTCCTCCATGCTGCGGAAGCCTCCTCTCCTCCGCTCGCCATCGCCAAGTCTCGTGCCTCTTTTCTGAAAAAGTTGTCGGCTGCAGGGCCGACTTGACTCTCCCGACTTCTTCACGACCACTGGGCCCGGCACCCACGCAGTTCTTGGCTAGGGCAACTATGCGAGGATGTTCAGCAGGTATGTCTCTACCTCCCTGCTCTGGCCCCGATGTTTGCCGGGCAGGATTCGGTCAAGGTTGTGCTTGACTCCTTGGTTGACGACCCTGAATGGTGGTTCCAGCAGGTCCAGAAAGCATCCAAAGTCTTCCGGACATACCTCGAAGCCTGGATCCGTACGGCGAAGTCAGGTGAGGAGACAGCTGTGCCTGCCCCCCCTCCCTCGCGACCCTTCGCTTGCCACCTGTGCAGCTCTACGTTCGAGCTCCGGAAGCATCTAGGAGTCCATCTGGCTAGGCGACATGCCGTCCTTGCACCTACACGGCACTATGCCCCTACGACCTTTTGCCTTAGCTGCCATAAAGACTACGGGTCTGTTGCCCGTGTTCAGATGCACCTCAAAGGCAGCGACAAGTGCCTAAGGCGGGTGGCACATCTCTTTCCTCCCATGGAACCTGATGACATCGTTGCTGTGGAGGCTGTTGAGAAGCGCTTACAAAAGCGCCAAAAGGCAGGATGCTGGCAGGACTTCACTGCACCACGGCCAGCGGTGATTGCCTACGGCCCGCCCCTCCCAACATGGGAGGAGCGACGACCTGCCGAGGACGTCCCAGAGGCGAACATCTGTCTTTCACAGCTTGTCCCGACTTACGTTCCGGCTTCCACTACCCTCGAGTGGGTGGAATCCCACATCGCGGGCAGATCCGTCGAGGGGCCACGCAAGACAGCAGCCTCCTTTTGGGACACGCGTCCCCGTTTTGTTTCACCGATCTCTGCACGTAATTAGTTTGCCAGACTTTTGGGATGCGCTGCCTCACAGGGGCGGCTCGGACAATCCACGCAGAAGCAGACGAATATTTTTTTTGGGGGGGTTCCTCATTATGATTATAGTATAATGGGCCCCAAAATCCAATTCTAGTCATAAACATATAATAGACCCTCGAAAACAGCTCAACCCTGAACCCTAAACCCTAAACTTCACAAGCTCGCTGCTCGTTTCTCGTGTGAGGCCAAAGATTCCTGGTGCAAGCGTACCGCCAGACAAAGGTGGGGACTTGTTTTTACATTTCGGATTTCTGGTTTAGGGTTTGGGTTGAGGGTTTGGGAACTAGTTCAGGGTTCAGCAGGTTGGTATTGAGGGATCAGGGGTTAAGATCCTTAGTAACCTTACTGTATCATGACAGGTTTCCGCGGAAAAAAGCTTTTTGAGGATACTTCCGGACGACCCAGCAAATCCCACGAACACCCCGTAGGCCTCGCCCGAAACCCAGTAAAGCTCAACCTTTGGGCTGGATGGAGGGTCTAGCCAGGTTACGGGCTGGTAACACTCCTCAGCCCCTGGATCCTATTCTCTTGAAAACCTGAGTCTTCTGTCAAGCCCCTCCATGCCGTAAGACTTTGGACTACCCTAAGTCTCTCCAAGCAAGCAACCTGACAAATCCAAAACTCCAAGCCCTACAAGCTTTTCCAGCCGGGCGTTAAACTCTAAACCCTAAACGTAAGCAAAAGAGCTTTAAAAACCCTAAACCCCCAGCCCTAAACCCTAAACCCCGAACCCTCAACCCTAGACGCTAAACCCAAACCGAGGCCTCGGCGCCTGCCCATATGACGGACCTCTACGGACTCTTCATGGTCCTCGTCCGGACACCGGTCGCTGGGCCACAGTTCGGAGGACAGTAGCTTAGGTCCCCAGCAATCCTTAACCAGAACATAGTATGGTATAGTCCAGTATAATAAATATAGTATAACATAATATACTACATAGTACAATATCGAATAAAATCATGGAATATAGAAAATACTCTTATGTAACATAATATAACATCATATAATATGTTATAATCTGTTATATTAAATATTCTAACATAGTATAGTTTAAGTAGAATGTTAATGTATAGCAATAGGACAACATGATATTATATAACAAGTAAAAGCTATAATATACATAATATAATTGGAACCACATTTAAGGCCTCAACCCTACAACCAACACCCAAACCGAGGCCCTGAACCTTAAGCCCAATCCCTGGAAGCTCCAATCAATAAACCTCAATTTTCCCAGCCACAGCGTAGTAATCGAAGTTTGGCTCCTTTTATTCGGAACTATGGCTTTTACAGTGTAGTTTTGCCTTGTTAGGTGTGGGCTTAGGGTCGAAAGAATCTTCATAGAAATGCAGCCCAGCAGCCACAAACACCAAGCCAGCTGGCACCTTCCTAGGTGCCAATTTTCGAACTGCTTGATCGGCTGGACAGCCAGGCGGCAGAATTTCTGGGACGGAATACATCAGGAGCCTGATTAATAAGAAATGGTATCCCCTTACACCCCCTTTGCAATTTTAAGATACCCCAAACCTTAATCCCCTAAACTATAGTACCCTTATAGTGTTCCTTATAGTAGCCCTTATAGAACCCGATAAATTATACTTTAACTGGGCTCATGGTCTAGAGGGCTCAGGTCCCAACCCTAAACAGAAACTCCCTAAACCTAAGCTCCCTATAAACCTACACTCCCTAAACCCCAAACCTGAACCCCCTTAAGCCCCAAAAAACTCCCTGAACCTTTTGGACTCTCCTGTGGGAGTTGCCGAAAATAGGGGACCCTAATATAGTACCTCAAATAGTAGGATCCTTAATATAAGGACACCAAAATATGGCTAACTCTCATATCGAATTGCCTAAAAGAGCCGGACAAGCTCCTCGCCGACAGTTTCCATGACCACAGCCCTAAACCTTGAACCGTAATATAGGGGCCGAAAGAATTACCGAGAATATTTTGGTTTCCTTGTTATAAGTATAGTACAATGGGCCCCAAAACCCGATTCTAATTATTAGCGCCCCTATAGTAAACACTTGCACTAAAACCTTAGAAACTGACGCGGTATAGCCTTGCAATAATCTCCCCATACAGTCCCTACATAATTGGTTATACAATGCTACACCCCGAAAGGAAGTCCCCCCGTTTTCAGTCCCTTCAAAAAGAAGTACAAAGCCTAGAAGCCACGGGGTCTCAGCAGCTGAACAGGTGCTGGAGTCGATTCACCTCAAGGTGACCTGGCCAGCCGATTTTAGGACTTTTGGGTTTAGGGATGCTGCCTTGAAGGGTTTTGGGCTTCTAAGAGGCTTTACTGCTTTTTGGGTTTTTAGGGTTCATTCCGGTCTTGGGATTGGGGTGTATAGTTATCGGGCCAAAGCTTAAAGCCAGTAGCAGCATCGATTTTTGTGAAAAGCGGTGAGATAAATCTTCGCTGTGGCGACACAACGGCTCAGGACCTGCAGAGACATTGCCACTACAGGTAGGGTTTTTAGGGTTTAGGGGTTTAGGGTTTAAGGTACCCCTTTCCCCGGCAACGTACCCTACTCCTCACAAAAAGGCAAGCTCCAAAGCCAAGGACTCGCTGACACATCCTCATGCGCCCTTCTACGTGCATGTGCTGCCGACCCCGAACCTAGACCATCCTTGAGCATAGTTTCGATCGTTTTAAAGTCAGAAGGTTCGCATTTCTTTCCGCGCTTAAATGAAGAGCGGGAAATCATAGTTACTTTACTATGAAGAGCTGAGGAACGTGGAGTCCAACCACGTCAGGTCCTTCTACGACCTGCACTGCGCGACTCAATCAGATCTACTCTTGGAAGGGCTAAACTGACAATCCTGTAGACCCTACCCAGCCTTTCCGTTCTCCTCGATGGCGTGCAATATTCCTGAGCCGTTGACCCTACTGTACACAAACCCTAAACACTCGCCTCAACTCAATCCCTGAAGTATCAGATTTTGAGGCTCTGGTTAAACCTCAGCAACTACAAAGCTGATAGGTGCGGCCATTAGTCGCCAGAGGAGCATGGAATCTGATCGCTCGACCTACGGGCTTTAAATCAAAAGGGGTGGTGTGGGGTTTGTGAGGGCTCTAAATTGCCGGAACCCTGAAACCTTTTAAGTTGTGAGGGCTTTTAATCAATTATGTTGATTGCAGTGTTTTTGGATTGTCGAGTTTCGGGTCTGGAGTCGGGGAAGCTTCCAAAATCTGCACAAGATGGACTTAGACTAGACTTGGCCCCTCCTTGCGACTTGAGGTTGAGGGTTCGGGGTTTCGGGTTGAGAGCTTACGGTTAGGAACTCGTGATCCGGAGTTCTCGCATTTGCCTAGCCATGAAACTCCCAGAGCCTACTTTAGGGGCCTGAATGATTACCTATTTTGGGGCATCCTTATTATAATCATAGTACATTGTAACCCAAAACCCGATTCCAAAAAACTAAGGCCCCTACACTAAATCCTTCTAGCAGCCCTTATAGTAGCCCTTATAGACCCCTTTAAAGGATCCGTTTCCTAACTATTAAAGCCCCCGCTGTAGGGTTTAGGCTTTAGGGTTTAGGGTTTGGGGTCCCGAGAGCTGCCTTCATCTCAGGATGCTCAGTACAAGGGCTTGGTCTCAGAGCACCAGGAGATGTCCGGGATCTGATGTTGGGAGTTTCCCACAATAGAGGACCCTAATATAGTACCCTAAATAGTAGGATCCTTCTTATAAGGACCCCGAATTCAGCTACCCCAAATTTTCGGAAACACCTGTTTCTTGCCAATAACAGTTTTGCTCTATTATCGCCATTGGGCACGTTTTTTGGGTAGCCTGGATTGGTCTGCATGGTTCAATAGTAGTACTGCTGCTGCTACTACTACTACTCCTACTACTACTCTTGCTGCTGCTGCTGCTACTACTACTACTGCTGCTGCTTCTGCCCCTGCTCCTGCTCCTACTTCTACTCCTACTCCTACCCCTGATCCTACTCCGAGACAGTCCTATTCCTGCTCCTACTCTTACTCTTGCTCTCACTCCTAGTCTCACTCCTACCCTCACTCCCACTCCCACTCCTGCTCCTACTCCTAATCCTTCTCCAACTCCGACTCCCGCTCCCACTCCGTCTCCGACTTCTGCTCCTGCGACTGCCCCTGCTCCTGCGGCTGCGGCTGCTCCTGTTGTTGCTGCTGCTGGTGCCGCTACTTACAACTGCTACTACTACTACTACGACGGGGCCTGCTGCTGCTGCCTCCTACTACTACTACTACTACTACTGCTACTGCCGCTACCACTACTACTACTACTACTACTACTACTGCTACTACTACAGCGACTACTACTACTACGACGACGACGAGGACTGCAACTCGTTGCCACCGCCGGCACCGCCGGCACCGCCATCACCACCACCACCAACAACAACAACACGACGACACAGACGACGGCGATGACGACGACTGTTGCAGATGCTGCTGCCACAACAGCAACAACAATCACCACCACCACGACGAAGATTATTACTGCCAGTACCGCCGCTCCTCGTCGTTCTCAGACTACGCAATGACAGACAGGAGGCACATCGGCCCCTGACCATCGTGGAAGTGGGGACGCACCTGGGAGGTCCTCGACTGCTATAAACCGTGGGCTTTAGGATGTAGGGTTTGGGGCTCTGGGTGGTGTAATATGGGGTTGGAATTTCTTTGCATGCGTTGTTTTAGTTTTGGGCAAGTGGGTTGTGGGATGTGCAGCTTAAGCCAGCGACCCGTCAGCTACAAGACTCAGAGAGCCCCTCATGCCACAATCTTGGACCGCGCTGCGTAGTTGTACTACTACCATGCTTGGTTGTATTTGCTCCCCGCGGCCTGCCCAAATTGTGCTCCCACCACAGTCCCTTTGCACTTCCTGGGGTGCCAGGCGTGCTCTTGCCGCAGCATACGCTGCTGCCGTGATTCCAAGTTGTGTTCGAGCTACCATTTACATTATTGAATCATATTGGTAGTACTGGTAGCACTGTTGGTCAGAAAGACCCATGGCTCTGATGAACGAGCCTGTTGGGCCCTGTTAGGCGCTCCCATGTGTACCAAAGTCCCAGCATATGTTAGGATAATTTTGGCGGTATGGTAGTCATGCTACATTGCTTGCCTTGTTGCGCTGAAGTTATCAGTTTTTTGCTGCGGCGTTCTGAGGCCTTAATACTTCAGTCTACCCGCATGTGCAGTAGCAGGATAGTTGCACTTTAGCTGTAGCCGCGGTATTTGTGGGAGTAAGGTGTACGGGCACAAACAGCACAGCAGAATTCCGTAGTCGTGCTGGTGGTAGTGGTAGTCGTCGTAGTCGTCGCAGTCGTAGCCGTAGTCGTAGTAGAAGTAAAAATGGTAGCAGTAGTAGTAGCAGTAGTAGCAGTAGTAGCAGTAGTAGCAGTAGTAGCAGTAGTAGCAGTAGTAGCAGTAGTAGCAGCAGTAGTAGTAGTAGCAGTTAGTAGTCGTCGTAGTAGTGGTAGTAGCGGTACATAGCCGTAGCAGTACGCAGCCGTAGCCGCAGTCACCGTCGTAGTCGTGGCCGTAGTCGTTGGGAGTAGGAGTGTAGCAATAGCAGTAGTTGTAGCAGCAGTAGCATTGGTAGTAGTCGTGGCCAGCCAGACAAGTAAGAGTAGCACAGGCTGCGTGCTCTGGGCCATGGCGCATCTGCCCCGGCAGACGGGGCCTCAGGAACAAACCTCGGCTTGCCACAAAGATTTTGGTAGGTGATGGCAGTTTCGTTAAAGCGAGCGCTTGCTTTGGAAACAGCAAGAAGGAAGAGTGGTCGTCAGGTATGTCGCATGGAAGCTTGCATGTCGTGACGCAGCCGCTACGTTGCTTCTGCTTGTCGTTCGTGGTTCCCCAAGTAGTGCTGGTTGAGTTTTGGCCGAAGTAACTTGTGCGTGCGTGTGTGTGTGTGTGTGTGTGTTACATGTACAACAGCTTTCGAAAAAAGTGGCTCGTTGTGTTAACAACTTTGTTCCTATGTTCGATTTGACAAGACTTTATCCTTTTGCAATCTCATGCCCTGGAGTACTAGCGAATGAAGGGAGATGAGTTTCTCTGCTTTCACAACGACTGCGGCTACGGCTACACCGACGACGAGTATTGCTTATACGCCTACTCCTGCTCCTGTTTCTGCGCCTGCTCCCGCTCCCACTCCTCCTCCTCTTCCTCCTTCTCGTCTTCCTCCTCCCGCTACCGCCACCGCTACCGCTACCGCTCCCGCTATACCGCTTTTTTCCGCTTTACCGCTTCCATGCTACCCCGCGACCGCCACCGCTACTGCTGCTGCTCCTCCTGAGGTTCTGGTCCAGCTCCTGCCCTGCTGCTGCTGCTGCGGCTGACGCTGAGACGACCATGACTACAAATGCCGCTGCTGCTGCTACTCCTATCGCTACCGCTACTGCTACTGATACGGCTACGGCTGCTGCTATGTCTACTGCTATTGCTACTGCTACTCCTGCTGCTGCCGCTGGTAGTGCGCTGCTGCTGCTGGACCACAAATATTACTGCTAATTCCACTAGCAGTAATGAGAATCAGAACTGTAGACCAGTCAAAGAAGCTTGTTGGTTGCCACAGCATGGCATGGACAGTTCTAATAATCGTAGTAAGATGACAAGCAATGTCGTTACTAACAGCAGTATCATTGGCAATTACATTCATGTTGTAAATGCCGTGCTCAAAAGACCGTTCTTGCATGAGTAGTCTCATCAATATTCGTCCTTCCGATCTCCTACCTGTTAAGAGCAGCAAGACCTGAGGAAGGCTATTCCCCTCCTACCCCAAACCCTATACCCTTAACCGCAGACCCCAATGCTACACCCCAGACCCTACGCTGAACCCTCAACCTCAACCCAAACTCTAGGAATAAACAGGCCGTAGTAGCTAGAGTAGGGTTGCGGCGTTCATTGTAGTATACCTATGAAGGAACCCTTCAAGAATTGTAATATAGGGGCTTAAAAAGCTACCTACATTATTTTGGGGGTTCCTTATTATAGTTATAGTATATTAGGTCCCACAACCCTATTCTAATTATCAAGGCCCCTATATTACTGGCCAGAATTCAGGCCCCAAAGCTAAACCAGGAACCGCAAAAAAGTTTTTGTCCCAGGACACGTGCTCTGGCAATCGATGCATACGGGCCGGCCATTGCGGCTCTGAGGCGCACAGTTGAGGCGAATGGCTTTGCAGCGACTTGGTATCAGTTTTCGGGGCTTTCGGGTTTCTGGGACAGGGATGTAGGGTTCAGGGGTTTAGGGTTAGCGGACCGAGTTTTTGGTTTCGAATCAAGATTCATTAAGGTTGGGGGGGAAGGATCAAGTGTCTAGGGCCTGGTGGTGGATTGGCTATGGTTGGGGTTTAGGCTTTGAGGGTTTGAGGGAGTATTTCGGGTCGCGGTTTGCATTGTTGAGGGTGTCAAAACAAGTGGTGCTTGATGACACCGCCAAAAGAAGTTTGGCATGACTGCTCTGTTGCTACCATTTGGTTCTTTTCTTCTTGGTCGACTATTGGCTACAACGACGTAGTAGCATTAGGATTGCGACGGTTTGTAGTTGCTGGATTCGGGGACCATGGCAGTATCACGCCAAGCATCACAAGCCGAGCCAGACGCCTTCTGGCGGCGAGGACAGAGGCTTAGTGTACAAAATACTGGAGATTAGGGCTTATTAGGTTCATGGCTGCATGTAAGGACAGGATGACGGTGGTGGAGAGGTTTATCTGCCCCGAGAAGAGATTCTTGGGCAGCAGTCAGCGTCGTTGCTGTGAGAGCCGGTTGCTGCTGCTGCGTGGTTGCGGTTGTGGTTGGGGTTGTGGTCGTCGTCGTCGTCGTGGTTGTGGTTGTTGTTGTTGTTGTTGTTGCTGTCGTTGTTGTTGCTGTTGTTGTTGTCATGGTCGTAGTACTGAGACGAAAAGCAGTCATCAGGACAAAAGTAAGAATGCTGCTAATGTGAGTTCTGGTGCTGCTAGTTACTAGTTGCCAGAATAGTCGTGAGCCATTGTGATTCGACGTGGCTGTGGATTTCTGGGAGCGTCGTTGCCAAGGAAAGTTTCAGGTCTCTTTGAGGCAGACTGGAACATCCCTCGTGCAGCCCTCATGGTCGGAGGCCGTTTGGGGAGCACCTTTTCTTTGCAGTGATAGTAGTTGTAAAAGTACAAGCCATTGTGGTGGTACCATTATGCAGCAGCACGTGTAGACATTTGCTAGACAAATCGAAAGGTCTCAAGAGTAGCAAGTAGCAAGAGTCATGGCCAATTGAATGAAGAACACGAATCTTTGCAATTTCACCGGTATTGCTGATACCTACTACAATCGCTGAGTTTTGCTTGCAAGAACGACACAGCCTATAGAAACGATTGCAGGTGTGTTCCTGTCTCGAGCATCAGTGCTGCCAGGCAACGGAGGAATCCTCGCAGACGGTCGCGGCTTAGCTGCTTAAACACGGCGTCTATCATGCAGTCACTTTTGGATGGCCACAACCTGCTCTGTGTCGAACTAACCGCGATAGTTGCGAAGCCCCCAGACCCAAATGCCGTATGTGTCTCGAAGTGCAAAACAGAAACCGTGATGAAACTGTTCGCCAAAGGAGTGTTCCAGCCTCGAGAGCGTGTTAGAGGAGCACTCCATTGCCGAGGCTCGAGAAACAGTTCACCACTTCGTCAGCACGGTGGGTAGGCCTTGTGCAATTAGCTATAATTGCCATCATCTTGCCAGAAATCACTCGTGTCATTAACACCGTTCGGACTCCCCTTACCGACATGTTTGCTCTTCGACCTACACATCAAGGCCTGGACACTGGAATTGACTTTTCCCAGCATACGCAGGACCGTCGAGGGTTCACTGTTCTGTCATCGCCCTCAAGCCCCACTACTCTATGTTCTGGCTCCTGTGAAGCTACTCTGACGTTTATCATAGGACTCAGTGAGCCAAGCGACCTCCTCAACCCGAACTCTCAAACAGGTCTAACTGTCCGAAACCCTAAATCCTAAACGTAAAGCCGAACCCTTGCATTTAAATCCCCAGCAACAAGTACCTATAGGTTTCGGGTTTAGGGTGCAGGTTTGGGGTGGGGTCTAAAGTCTCCATCCCTAAACCGCAAACCCATGAGTAACAAACGCTAAACCCAGGACACCAAAAAGAGAGCCCACGACATCAACAAGAAAAGCCCCAAGATCCAGGTCAGGTACTGCATTGCTTACCCTAAACCCTTAGTGTGGGTGGGTGCATGGGGGGCTCTCAACGAAGACTGCTGAGTTTAATTGTGTATGTGTCCGTTTGGCGATACTCGCACTAACATGTCTACTTTTCTTAAACTCTGATCAGCTCATGAAGCCTTGAGGGTCCTTAGGAAACCCTATAGCCGCTTTAGACAAAACCGCATACAGCCTTTTGAAACCTTGAACACCGTATTTCAGGTGGACCTCATGCGCATCCACGTCTTGGGCCGGGAGTACGATGCCCTCCGCTCCGCCGAGAGCTTTCTCCAGATGGCCAAGGCGGAGAGATTAGGGCTTAGGGTTTATAAGGTTTGGGGGCTTTATACGGCTTTCAATGGTTGTAAGGGGGTCTTAATAGATGGTGCCTTAAGCTCAGCGTTGCAAAGGGTCCCACGCGGGGTTTACCGTGCTTGTGTGATTAGGGTCTGTAAGGTTGTAGTTTTGGGGGCATCAGGGCTGACGGTGCAGGGAAAATCGGGTTTTAGTGTTTAGAATCCAGGGATTCAAGGGTTAGTTAGTTCTACATTTCCCAGGTTTGCAGCCCCTAAAGCCTAAATCCTAAACCGTAAGCCCTACTGCGGAAGTTCTGCTCTTCCGGGGCGCTCCAGGAGTTCAGGGCTTTGGGGTTTTAGGGTGTCAAAGGATTTGGCACAGAGTTGTGGGGTGTTAGGACAGGGTTTCGACAGAGCCCGTAGAAGCTGCTTGTACAAGGATGATGGAGTAGGAGGCACCCGCGTGGTTTAGTTCGCTAGAGAAACCAGAGCTAGACAGTTTCAGAAATGCGGCTTGGCATTAACGCTTAAGCCGAGAAGCCCCTTTCACGGCTCACGGCTCTTCCTCGGGTGGCATCGCAACATCATGTCATGGAGGTTCGTTGGTTTTCCATAAGTCTCACATGCTGGTGGACCCTAAGTTCTGGGGAAGATGTTGCCGGCAAGTGCAGGGTCCAAAGCCTCCAAGCCCGCGCTGCCGTCCCCTAGCGTCTGAACCCAGAGAGCCCCATGGCTCTTCGTTCCTTATGGCGCAAGCTTTAGGGGTTTAGGGTTCAATATGGGTTTAGGGTTTAGGGTTTAGTTGAATGTGAAGCTTCTCATCATGACTGTAGCTTTGACTGGAGGGTTGTGTCCTCATTGAGGCCTTCTGATCTGATTCTCCCATGATCCGAAACCCCCAAAGCCCTAAACCCTAAAATTCCAAAACCCTGAACCCAACTAAACCCCAAAAGCCCTAAACCCCTAAACCGCAAAACCCTAACCCCTAAACCCTAAACCCTAAACCCTAAAACCCTAAAAACATAACCCTACAGTATGAGGGGGTGTCGGGCTCTTTCGGAAGGTGAAGGTCCTGGCCCTCTCCGTCACGCATGGGAACACCAAGCCTGGCGAGATGGCGGGGGAGCTCCAGCCTGGAGTTTGGGGGCTTTTACCCCTTTGGGGTTTGGGGTTCATAGGGTTCGGGATTTTTTGGAGTTCAGGGTTTAGTGCTTAGGGTATAGGGCACAGGGGTCTGAAGACTTAGGAAACACTCTCCCTGAGCGTTCCTTTCATAACTTAGCCGCCGCGCGCGGGGCCGCCTCGGCCTCGGGCAACCCACAGGATCCGGTAGGTGTAAGTCCCCCCTTTTCAAGGGGAGGAAGGGAACTGTAGTGCAGCGAAGGAACGAAAGAAGGAAGCAAGGAAGGAATCAAGGAAAGAGAAGAGGAGAGGACGAGTCTTAGGAATTATGCTTTATTTTTCTTATAATCCTAAACACTAAACCCTTAAAGCCTTAAGGAGATTAATACAAATATGATTTTGTTTCTCCACTACTGGTGCACCCAGTGCACGTACCCGGTACCCAGACCAGGACATGAAACATGGCGGCTTTTCGGACTTGGAGTTTGGGCTTCCGGTTTTGGATTTGAGTTTGGGGTTTGGGATTTCGGTTGTTTCTTATTTGCTGTAAACTCAACTTTGCAACTTTTGGGCCTCTTATAAGGTAGTCGATTCTGAAAGTTTCAACTTTTATTTCCTTGGGTTTGGCGCCAGTGAGGTCTAGTGTCGACGGTGGAACTCGGTTTGGGGGTCGCGGGTGGTTGACACGAGCTTGGGGAACAAAAGCTGCAAGACAAATAGCAGCAGCAATAATGATAATGGTAATATAGGGGCCTTAATAATTACCTATACTATGTTGGTGGTTCCTTATTATAAATATAGTGTAATGGGCCCCAAAACCCTATTCCAATTATTAAGGCCCCTGTATGAGCAATGCCGAAGACTGCCATTGCTTCGGACAGTTTCTGCTGGCCAATAAAACCCTAAACCCTAAACCCCAAAACAACCTAAACCCTAAACCCTAAACCCCAAAACAACCTAAACCCTAAACCCTGATTTAAAGACCTAGAGCAGACTGGACCATGGACTGAGAGAGTTGCATAGTTGCCAGGACCCTCCATGTACCCTCAAATAGGGGGAAACATGGTCCCAAATAAGGGGCTTTTTGGGTCTGATAGAGGGTAGATGGAGGGTCTAGGTGTAGGGTTTCGAAGTGTGCGGTTGTAGGGTTTATGCAGGGTTGTGGGATTAGAGGATGGAGGGTTGTGGGATTAGAGGATGGAGGGTTGTGGGGTTATGGTAATAGGGATGTAAGGTCTGGGCTTCAGCCCTGATTGATGTAAGCGGCAGGATTCATTTGCAGCAAGTTAGAAATGAACCTGAGTTGAGATTGCCAAGTTTCGGGTTTCTCCCCCCCCCCCCTCGGTATTCGCCCTGAGTCGTTTACAGCTGAATGCCGTGCTCCTCATCTGAACCGTTTCACCTTGGCAGAACATGCTGCAGATCATGGTCATGCTCTTGTCTTTGAAAACTCATGGAGGCTACAGGAAATGCAAACCCCTAAATCCCTAGGCTCTAAACTGTAACCGCTAAGCCCGCAACCCGAAGCCAATGAGTCCCTCTTTGAGGCAGCGATGCTGCTGCGCTCCTTGAATGCCACAAGCTGCGCTGCAGGGGTTCAGGGATCGCGACCTTCCTTCATAGGGGCCCTAAGGGGGGACGGGGGGAGGGGGGTAGGGGACTATACTTCCTTAAATCGGCCTTATTAAGTCCTTATTACGGGCTTTACGCTACACCCCCCTACCCCCCCTCCCCCTAGCCCCCTCAGGGTCCCTATCATTCCTTACGGCTTTAAGCAAGCTCACTACAGGACTCCAAAATTATCATAGGTCTCGGGGCACCAGAAAGTTCTGTCGAAGTCCTGAAATTTTTCATGGGATTGGGGAACTGGGATCTGCGACTTTTAGGATCTGTTGCGCTTGAAGTTAAGTAGACTAAGTAGACAAAGGCAGCTGCGCGAAACTCTGTCCCAAACTTGTTGTGTCTCCTTGTGATGAGGCTTCGAGTTTAACGGTTTAAGGTGATGAAGGTGTAGGGTGGGAGTACTACTCCATGTTCGCCCCTTCTTGTCGAGCCTCCTGGCCCTTCAATCACACAGGATTGTAAGCGCAAGCCGAAGGCCTCAATCTAGTGTTTATATATATATATACACACACATTATATATATACACACATTATATATATATACACATTATTATATATATACACATTATATATATATGTATATATATATATATATATATATATCAAATGCTAAAAACCCTGAACCTACACAAAATCGGGCCGAGGCCATGGGTACGTGCTTGAGTTTCTGGAGTTTTTTGACGAGGACACGAGCTCTGGATCTGTGGTCAGCCTAATGGGCCGGGGGTGAAGCTGTGGGGTGTTGAGGGTCTAAGCTTCTGGGGTTTCCACAGCCGTTTCCGCCCTGAAATAGTCCTTCATGTGAAAGGTACCCGTGTAAGGGTATGTAGAGTGACCCTGCGATCCGTCTCATCTCCCGGACAGGATGTGGTTACTATCTTGTCGAACCAGGCGCTCTTGCCCAAAAGCACCCCGGCTGCATGGGTTTAGGGTTATGGGGTTTAGGGACGCCCAGTTCAGGTTTCTGGCAGCCACAAGCCTAGAAGCATAGATGGAGCCATGGCACGACGGCAGGCGAAACAGTACTGAAGCAAGACGCTCTTTGCTTTTGGTCTTCTCGCTATTGTAATCCGGCACATCCCCTTTTCTGCACCAAACCCTCTGACAAACATGCAACCCCACGACCCTGAACGCTAAACCCTGAACCTTTCAACCCTACACTTTAGGCCCTAAACCTTAATTTAAAGTTGTGAAGCCTTTAACTTAAACCCTAAACCTCCACTCTAAAGCCTTCAATGGGCCTTTAAGTTAAAGCCTGAAGCGAAGTGCCCTGCATCCCCGGACTCCGCATCCTCAAAGCAGGTACGCAGACAATGATTGCCAGATATCCGAGATGAATCGCCAAAGATGCGAAGCGACACCAAGAAACAAACTGTCGCCCGTGTTTTCCATGGCCTTAGGCGTCGCAGGAAGAGCAGTAAGTAGGTTTCCGATGCGTTATGACACAGAAGTTTCGAGCGGCAGTAGAGTATTGTGCCCTCACTTTATCAAATGGTTCTTTTTGAAGCACCCCTGAGGGCAGAGGCCGAGGCCATATGCCAGACCTTTACGGCTCCGATCTGGGTTATGGGGTTTCAAGGCTCTAGTCAGATTTAGTGAAGGGTTTTGCATTGTTTGGGGTCCTAAACCCTAAACCCTAAACCCTAAACCCTAAACCCTAACTCAAGATCCCAGTATGGGGTTTCGAAGTCGGAGGTTGAGGGTGTTGTCAACTTCATCGAACGGTTCAGCTTTAGCCACAAACCTCAGCTCTAAAGCTCTCGAACTACGCCTCCTGCTGCTACTGCTACTCATCGTAGCAACAATAATAGTAGCAATAATGAGTCATACTAATACTAGTAATAATGGCAAGAATGGTAATAATAGAGAGTGTAAGACATTACGGGCCCCATATTTTTCAGTTAAAACGCTGTTTTCTATGAGTTTTCATTACAAAAACTTACAATCGTCATGGTTTGCATAATATTGATTTTCAAGCTTATGTAACCCTCTTGCTCNAATCAGCATGGGATGTGCTTGTAACTACCTTTCATTGTGGAGCTCTCATGAAGACTATCCGATAAATCAATGCCACTTCAATCTTGTGGCTGTTCTTTATGTCCTATAGTATGTTCTTGAAGAGAAATGTGATACAATTCGTCTACGAAGCCGTGCATGTCTCCACCTTTGAATGATGCATAGGACCGGTCAATCTATATAATCCTCGCACATCAACATAAAGAATCGCCTTTTTTGCAGACCCCATCATGTACATGGTAGCATATGATTTTGGATATAGACGTCCAGCATATACTGTAGCACATGACAAGTTGAGTCTGGCATCATACAGGCAGGCTGCTCAAACAGTTNTGGATGTTGCTGTATACATCCTGACAGCTACAATGCTGGCTTACCCGGAATAGTGATCATTTCGGCTAAAGCCCACAAGCCCCATAAGGATAAGGAAATAATTGAGTCAATCTACATTTTAAGGAGATGGTGCTTTGCTGTCATGGTTGTGTATGCGAACATATGGAGATCCACCTGCAATATTAAGCATGTTTGCTGTGTTGTTGCTCATACCTTCTGGTCATCGGTTGACTGCCGTGCAAACACATTATTTGCTCATGCACACAAAGACATACACCGACACGCACATACGATTGTCATCAACTGTAAACAATACCGCTTGCTATATCTATGCTGCAGACAGTGCAGCTGTATGCCGCAACCATTCCAACATGGTCTTGATAAAGCCCACGACGCAGTTCATCGTGTATATTATGGATATGTCGGTAAACTATATCCTGTTACCCAAGAAAACAGAAAAATATGTGAACTATGCCTTAATCCAACTTTTTCATATGTGACATGATCAACAAATCGAGTATCTCTTGTGGTGGAAGTGAGCAGGACAGATTACATTGGCAGCCGCATGACAGAGTTGGCAATAGTAATGGAGCCGTCATAATGAGGCACCCAGCCGGCTACNCAACAAATCGAGTATCTCTTGTGGTGGAAGTGAGCAGGACAGATTACATTGGCAGCCGCATGACAGAGTTGGCAATAGTAATGGAGCCGTCATAATGAGGCACCCAGCCGGCTACCAGTCGAACTTGACATTTTCCGCATTCCTTCAATGTAAATGGCGTTTCATGTGCTGAACATGGCCATAGCAACGTAAAGCGCCAGGAATGTCTCTTCAACATATCATGCGCTGTGATATTGAGC
>BGNK01002471.1:0-39262 GCA_003297005.1 Symbiodinium sp. clade A Y106
CACACACGCACACGCACACGCACACGCACACGCACACGCACACGCACACGCACACGCACACGCACACGCGCACTCTCTGTCACTGTCACTGTCACTCTCACTCTCACTCTCACTCTCACTCTTTATATATGTATGGGGCAACATAGATGGTACCATTCTAGATTTATGTATACATGTGTATCAGTCAATCAATCAATCTCAATATAGAAAATAGAAATCAACTACATACAAAACCAGATAAAGGCATGTATACCTACGAATATACACAGAACTGTAAATGGATGTGTGTATGTGTGTATGACTCGGTGGTTGCAGGTTGGAGCTCGAGGATTGGGACTCCGGGCGCAACTTCCTTCAGAAGCAGGCGGTGCCCTATACATATGTACCGCACCTATATCTGACTGTGGTCAGTCTTTCTGTCTCGCTGTCTATCTGTCTGTCTATCTGTCTGTCTATCGATCTATCCATCCATGTATCTATCCCAATCTATTCAGGGTGTAGGATGTGGGACAACCGCAACACTCAGGTTCGAGCTGTGTAGGTTAAGCATCATCTCAACGGAATAGACGGGAGCGAACCCGAATGTAGATAGAGAGTTGAGTAGAATTCTCCAGAGCCCTCGTCCTATAGTGTGTCGAAGCACCAGCCAACCCGATCATTGCGACTTACTGCCAGAGCCCAGGTAAGGTTCGGGTGGAGGGTTCTGGTGTTGCATTTAGCAGTGAGGGTTTTGGGGTTAAGGGAGGAGGGCGGTTGAGGGTTTGGTCCGGTTCGGTGTAGCACCAGAGTCCGTAAAGACTTCCGGCACTTTGCAGAACCACTGCTTGGGCAGAAGAGACCCCGTTCGCCAGACCATGACAGCGCTAACCCCCAAACCCCAAGCCTTAAACCCAAAATCCAATGCACCCTCACCCTCGATCTCAGACAGCGCTAACCCCTAAGCTCTTGAATCCTCAGCCCGAGAACCCTTAACTGTAAAGCCCTAAAGCCTCAACCGTGCCAGATCGCTTCTCAACTGCCAGCCACGGCGCCGGAAGATTGTTTCGAAGCCCAGTGCCCCCGTGGCTGCAGCAAATAAGGAAGCGGAAAGGGGAGTGATGGATCTTAACGTAGGAGTTGAGAGAGCGCGTTCACTTTTCAAGGGGTACTAAGGACATGTCGCGATTGGGGTTTGGGGTTCAGTCTGCTAGCGCATGGCAGTGATTCTGAATGTACAAGCAGTGCTGGGGTCCATCAATGAAATTGCGGGCTTGGGATGGATTGTCTTCCATTCCCACGCTCTAAACCCTGGAGCCGGGGCTTCTTCCAACACGTAGCAGTTCCGTTGCTTTGCATGGCTTTTGGGTCATTGCAAACACTGACAAGCTTTCGACAGTCGCATGGCACCCTCCCCAAACAAAAGTAGAAAAGTCAGAAATTCAATTCAGTAGGCCTTACATCCGTAAACCTTAATCCGAATCCACATGCTCATCCCTGAACCCTGCAAGCCCTGAAACTTCAGGAAATCACCGACAGCCTGTAGACTTTCTTCAGCCCAGGCTACTGCGGCTCTGCTCGCTGCAACAGAACCAGCCGCTGGCTTCGCCTAGGCACCCTTTTTCAATGGCTCGTGCTTTGGATCTCGATTTTGTCTTAGGGTTTACCATTAATCGCATTGGGGCAGGTCTCGTGATCTATCGGATCTAGGCTTTCTTCCATTGGCCGTCCTTGAGAATTTCACAGGCCTTGCCGAGTGGGAGGTTGGGGCGTCAGGGCTCAGATCACGGAGATTAGATACGGAAAATGATGACTTTCGCTCACGTAGGGTAGTAGCAGACGGTCTTCGGGGAGCGACGACAATGCATGGCTTTTCCTGCCTGAAGGCGACCTAGTACTGAGGTTATAGGGAGGTTATAAGTACCCTAGTTGGGGTTGCTGTAAATCTAAGTCTCTCATACCCTACGTACTACGCCCCATGATTTCCGAAGTAAGGTGTCAGCTCCACCAATATCTCCGACTAAGAGCATTTCATACACGTAGGACTCGTTGTGGATGTAGGACGGTTGGAAGGAACACCGACTTCTGGTCCCTTATAATTGGCCCTAATTAGTTTAATTCGAAAGTCAGGTCCCCATAGTACTAAGCGGCTTTGAGCCTCAAGTCGCTTTCCCTAAGCCCTAAAAGCAAACGGCATGGGGCTTGGGGGCTTCATGGCTGTGAAGACGATCCTTGAGCCCTCAAACTCCGAAACCAGAGGGCTGCTTCAAATGCTTGACCGTAAATCTACAGCGTACACTGCTGGACGGTGGCTGTACGTTCTAAGCCTCTAGATAACCCAGACCCCTTTACACACCACAGGCATCGGGCTCTGGGTTTCATCGGGTTTTGAAAAAGGAGCCCAACAACTTCAGGAGTTCTGCCACATTTTTGGACCTGGGGTTTGACTCTTTCTGAGTTGCGGCTGCAGCTGTACATAGACGCATGAAGTGCAAGTATGTGGAGCCACATCTTTTCCGTCCATGTTGGTTGTGCTCCTCTATCGACCAGCCCAGAGTCTCAACACCCCTGCAACCCCCACAAAACCAGGAATAACTTACAAAGCCGAGCACGAACGCCCTTACAGAGCAAAAGACTGTGGTTCCCCGTCTCTGAAGAGGACGCCTGTCGGCACCGGGCAGCAACGCCAGCAGCGACCTGGGGGCTGGCGGCAGCAACGTGACCGAGACGATGGCCCGGCATTTCAGGGTTCCGTGTTTAGGGCTGGGCCTTGATATTATGATCCATAGCATCATATACATGTAGTTACTATAATAAAGTATAGTATAGTATGTTATGATCGTTTCGGGGGGATCGTTTATGGGTTACAGCTTGGGGTGTCAGGTTTAACGGTTTAGCGTGCACTTGCTGAGAGGTATGGGTTTCAATCTCGCGAAGGTACAGAAACACGACTCTTTCGGTGGGATTGAAAGAATGTAGCTTTTGGTTCTGGGCTTGTTGGACAGCGGGAGGAAGGAGAGTGTTAATCGGGGGGGGGTCAATGGCTTAGGATTTGCTCCGAATCGAAATCCTCAAGGTCCCTAAACGTTCATCCTCTGACCAAAACTCTGTGTTACACCCTCCTTAACACCAACGTGGAAGCCCCCAGAAGAGGACCTGTATCGAGTGATGTATGTGGTTCTGTGATTTTCACGGAATTAGGGTCGGGATTGGGGATCAGGTTGTAGGATATGGACTGAGGGTGCCAGACCACTCCCATAACCCACAGCAACGTCGACATGCAGCAACTGCGCGATTTACAGGTGCACTGAAACCGCTTCGTCGTCGCAGGGTCAATTACAGCAATCCACAGATTCTTGTCAGGAGGTGTTCGTCGTGTGGGGCGACAAGGCCGCAGCTTTCATTTCCGGGCTCCGAAAGGTTTGCTGTTGAGTTTGGTGCCTGCTGGGCTTCTAGGGTATCGGGCTTCAGCGGGGCAGTTCGGATTTGCCAGAAGCTGACGTTACCGTTGCAAGTTTTCGGGGCTTAGGGCTTGGGCGCTTCCTGATTTTCAGGCTTTGGGAAGTTCGAGGCCTTGGCCTAAGTTGCATAACGAGCAAAGACCAGACTAAACGCCCATATCCCGAACCCGAAGCCCTCGGCCCTTATCATAGCACGAAAGCTTTCAAGCTAAAGCCTTCAAGGTCCGGATTCTGGCTCCAGAGCCCGCACCCAGAGCCAACACGGAAAAGAAGAGAAGAACGTTGGGGTTGAAGCTTCCCTAAATTACATCCCCCCAAAAGTTTAGTTGTCACATGTTGAACCTTCGCAAAACCAACAACCCTGAACTAACATGTAAGATGGTTCTGGTTGGGTTTTTAGGAGGGTTCAGGGCGCAGAGTTTACGGTTTGCGCCTTAAGGCCTAGGGTTCAGGATTTAGGGTATAAGTTATTTGGGTTTAGGAAAGCAATTGAAGGCGTACTACAGGGAGTCTGGAGGAGATTGGCTTCTGCAACATCCTTGAAGCCTTGTCACGCGTCCCCCCTACAACCCTCGACTTCCACCCTGAATCCCAAAACCGAAGCTCCAAAACTCGGCCCTAAGCCCAGGCCCTCAACCCCCGAACGCTCAAGCGACGCAGCCGTCTCTGCTCACTGTCATGGGCCAGGGACCGCAGGTTGTTTTTAATTTTGAGAAGTAGCCGGCGTTGTCGAAAAGCCGGCGCGATGATCGATTATCGACACGGGTCCTGGGGCATGAAGGCCGGGCATACCTCGACAAGTGGAGATGGTTTACCTCGGCCAGGGACAGATCTAAAGTGGGAGCAACCGCTCGAGATTCTAGGGCCCTCGCTACCGTCGTTTCTGGGAAGCAAAGTTCATGCTTCAGCACTTGCCTCCCCAGCTGGTATCAGCAGGGTCTACTCGCGGGGTCAGATTGCAAGTAAGACTAAGTAGGGTTTGGAAGTGACCGAAGTCATCTAAGTGCCTATAGCTCTGCTTAGACCCTAACCGGAGCCCCATGATCGATCTTCAAAAATTGGAGTTGCCGAACCCGCAGGCAACAACAGCCCGACCCATGCTTCCGCAAAATGCGCAGGAAACCGTGCTCCGAAGCTGGAAGCCTGTCTAAGAACATGGCAGATCTATCATTGAAAAATGAGATGTTGATTTATCTCAAAGTGTTCTCTGGTTATTTCTAATTTCCTTCAAACTACTTGTCTGTGCCATTGCATGTTGCGTTGAAGTTTTCAGTGCTTCAATCCATGACAACATGCATAATTTGGCTTACCTGCTGGAAGAGGTGAAGAAAATATTGTTCACACCCCGGGCGGATGCTGGAGTGCCATCTTGAAGGTGAGCATCTTGTCGCAGCTGGACACATTGCAAGAAGACTTGAAAGACTTGAGATTTATGTGATGCGAGCTTTTCACAGTGGCGCCCAGTAGGAACGAAGAGAGCGCTTGCAGTTCACTCCCTCTCTCTCTCGCTCTCTCTCTCTCCCTCACCGCGGATTGGAATTGGTATGATATATCGTTTCGCAAATATTCCCATTTCGATGTGACAAGTAGTTTGTGAACTCGCATGAGATAAGGGGTTCTTTAGAACCAGGACTTTCTTCATCAGGTCCTGTACTCTTCCCGGAGCCCCGATGCTTGAAAACCCCTAAGTCCTAGGCCTAAGCTGTAAACCATCAAGAACGCGCTTGAAGAAGCCCTTAGCATCCTTAACAGCCTGCAGTCAAAAAGCGAAGCGGTCGACACCAGGACCAGCTTAGTTTGATGACAAGGTGGCTAAGACTTAAGAACCCCGAATCCCTGTCGGAGGTGCTATGTCTCTCGCGGGGGTCCGTGATCCCGAAGGCAATCTGCTGGTCATTGCCTTGTGCCGCGGCGACGGTACTGCTGCATCTCTACTGGGGCGTACTGAAAGGCCGCAGAGTTTAGAGTGTAGGCTGCAGGACACTGTAGTGTTTAGGGAGTAGGTTTAGGGTTTAGGACAGAGGCATTGTAGTATTCACAAGGTCTTGTTGCGCTTTAAATCTGGAGGGCTTGATCTTGTGGGTTAGGACCCTATTGTAGTTTTCAGGTGAGGGGCTTCAGGAGTTCTTAGATGTCAGGATTTCGGGGGTTGCGGCTTGGGGGAATGAATTTAGGGACTGGGGTGTACTTGGAGCCCAGCACAGAAGCTCACAAGAGAATTCCAACCGAGAATACTGCAGCCTTCGCTGGGCTTCGGTTGCTTGGTCCCTCCCCCTTTGGCTTGGGGCTAAGGTTTAGGCTTCATGTAGGTTGTGTTGGTGTGCAGGCTTTGGCTTAGAGATGAGAGTTTCCTTTTTTGTTTTTGGTGGGTTTGGGCTTTAGCTTAAGGCTGATGGTTCGGGATTTGGCTTAGGGCCCCTACGCAAGTTTTTCCAGGGTTTAGGCATTGGCTTAGGGCTTGGGCTTTAGGCCTTGCCTAGCGCTGTAGGCTTTGAGGCGAGGCCTAGGCTAGACCCCTGGCCAGGTGAGGAGAATCAAGAGCTGGAAGGAGCGCGGGGACACGGCATGAAGAGCCAGAGCCCCCGAACCCAACGGTTTCACAAGAATGAGCTTTTAAGTTGAAGCCCACAAGGGCTTTCATTGCACTGTGTCAAGTAGGAGTGCAGTAGTCGTACAGTAGTTGCGCAGTAAGTTTGCAATAGCAGTAGTCCAGCGGCACAGTCACTCAATAGTAGTGCAGTAGTGGTACAGTAGGAAGTCTGGGAGCCGGAGCTGAGGAGGGCGATTTATGGTTTGGGAATTTTGCTTGAGGACTTCGGTCTGGGGGGTTCAGGGAGCTTTGGGGGGGGGGGTAAGGCGGTTCGGGGGTTTCGGAACGTAAGGGGGGTTTCGGATCTCCCAACCAAACCCGGTCCTTTTAAGATAGCTACCACGACTGAGGTTTTCTTCCTCGCCCGACAATGCCCCCAGCATCTCCTAAAGTCTAACTGACCATCAGCAGAAAGTAAAACAACATCCTTCATTGTGACCTTGAGCCCAACATCGGAAACCTGAGCCCCAACATCGTCATGATGGTGTTCAGCTACGCTTCGCTTTTAAACTGAATTCGGGATTCGGGATGAGAGATTGAATGAGTGCTATTTTCTTCAAAGCGCCCATCGGAGAAATGTGAAGTTGGCTTCAACCCTTCACTAGGTACTCTAGCAAACTTGAACCCTGAGAGCCGCAACTCCCAAAAACACCACTTGACATCTGGTGCCGGGACCCCCCAATCTCGAACCCCGCTCAGCTAGGAAACTCTTTATTCAGATCTTCTCTTTAGCCTTAACTTCTTCTTCAAACCCAGAATTTTTAAACTTGTGCCAGGACTTGGCCGATCTTAGCTCGAACCTTAAGTGCAAAACCCCATGTTCGCGCCGCAGACCCGCCAGGACTTGGTCAAATTTGGTCCAGCTTTACCTTCGTTTTCGGTTTCCTCATCGTGTTCCGCAGTTTGGCTGGACGAGGAAACAGATAGCAGACCCTGATCCCCAACCGCCCTTACATAGGAGATGTGAAGAGCCCGTAATCGTATCCCTCTAGGCCCTGCGCAGCTCAACTAACTAGGCAAAACACAAAAGCATATCCCCAGTCTGATGGCAAGGACCCCTGCCTGAGTTCATGTGCTTCGGTTTCTAGTTGTTTCGGTATTTCAAATCATGTCGAGGTTTGCCCTTTAAGTAGTTTGGGGGTTAGCAGTCCGACGGTGGTGTCCTTTTGCGGCTCCACTTTCGGGTCCGACAAGGAAAAGCTCAGCGGAGTGGGAATGATTTGATAACATCAGACTTCTAGAGGAACCCAGAGGAACCGTACAGCCCCGGACTAAAGACCTGGATACCCGACAGCCTGATGAATAGCACCTTCTTTGAGCGGCTTCGAAAGTCTCTCAAGACCCAAAAAAGTAAGCTGGCACTGCGCAAAAAGACACTAGTCACTAGTAAATCATGCATGCAGGTGCAGATTTGTTAACGGCGATATGCAAACCTGCGGCTTGACATTCAGAGTGCCGTACTCCCAAGCACTGCGGCCACAAGAATCAGAGAAGACGTTCGGGATGTTTTGGGACGGCATAAGAGTGACTTGCTCTTTGGGGAGCCCAAAACGGACCCTGATTTAGCGATCCAGGGAACCATTCAGTTTATATAGCTACAGCTAACAGGTTGCATCGAGAGCTTTAGATCTCCAGGACCCGTCGATTCGTGGGGCTTTTCTTTTTCAACTGCGCTGAGGTAGCAACCAAGCTTACTCGCGCTTCTGGGAAAGCGCCGCATGGATCGCAGGAGCTTTCTCGAATTCCCTCAAGGACCAAACGAACCCCAACAGACCGCATCGTTCATATACGGTATATGCAAGATATCGAGCCCCATACTGTTAACGCGTCAGCTGATCCTTCCATACAAACTTGCCCGTGTGGATGGGATCCGGAATCACAGGGCTCCACACCGCCAAACCCCAACGCATTAAACCTCGAATACCTGAAGCCCTGAAATTGGAGTGAGCCCAGTGTCCTTGCCTCTTGCGCCCAACTGTTTGAGCAAAAGAGGGCTCCAGCATCTTCGATCTTTGTAAAGAACGCACGAGCGCCACTGGTGAAGGGCTTAGGATCAGAGTTTCTCGGACCTTTGGAAACAGCGATGGGTCCAATCTTCCCTAGAACCGGTTTAGGGCTTCGTGGTAGTGGCAGTCTCTCAGCCTCAGTTATATACATACTACTTAGCATTTTGCAGCAGGCTCCCTCAACAAGACTGTATCGAGCTGCAAACCCTTGCAAGCCTGCTGAAGCTTGCTCCATCACCGTATAGCTATGCGGTACCTTCTTAAAGGCTTGTGAAGCGCAGAGGGTTGCGAAAGGAACGCATCAGATGTACCTGGAGCACTCTGAACCTTAAGCCCAAACATTTAATATTGGATATAACTATTATCATCGCCAGCGAAGGTGACCTTGTTTCATCAAACCAGTGGGGAATGGATGAGTGCGTTTAGCCTCCTGGCTAAAACCCTAGCTCTTTTGCTCTACTGCATTGGGCTTTTCGCTTTTGGGGCGCAGGCGTTTGGGTTTCGGTCTAGGCTTCAGGGTTTGGGGTGCAAGATTTGGGTTCCCAACTGGCTTCGGGCTTCAGGTACAGGATTTAGGATCTTTTCGGGTTTACCTTCGTCTTGCGCACCTGCAGTTTTCTGACCAGCGGACTTATTTAGTTTCACAAATAGGGGGCCTCGTTTAACTGAGCCCCAACCTTTCAACTTCTCGTAGCGTTTTGGGGAAGTTATGTGCGTTGTGTTTCCAACTCGAGGTGGTGTAGCATTCTGATGGCTATATATGAGGGAACCGCAAGCATGTGTTGATAGGGTGGGTTCGATACTTGGGGACTTTAGATTACGTAGGGTCCTAGCAATTGGGGATTCAGCTGTTAGGGTTTTGGTAGTTGGTGGGCCATGGTTTGGCAGTGAGGGGTGTTTTAAGCTGTTGAGTATCGAGGCGACAGACGAAGTTCCGGTACTTTGTGTTTCGGTTTGAGCTTGGTCGTTGCCACCCGCGCATAGCTCATTGACGCGGTAATCCAAGTTTCGGTCAGTTTTTTGTAGGCATCATGAGCATTATGCAGGCTTCGTTTCTGCTCCTTGGGGCTGCCTGAATCGAACTGATGCTCGCATGTTTTGGGCAAAAAGAGTTTCTGAGAGCACTCGGACAGGACCCGGAGACGATTGCAAAAACCATTTGAGCCGGATGCTCTGCGACAACCTTGGACTGATATCAAATCCCCCCACTCCAAGCCAGTGCAAACTCACTGATGCAGTATACTGTATGTGGGGGCCTGAGGCGTTACCAATATTCAATATTGATTCTCAGGGTTCTTACTATGCTTGAAATTCCACGATAGATCCCAACATTTATTAAGGCCCCTGATTTGGAAACATCCTGGTTTTGAGCGGGCTCTCTGGATCTTCAAGCAGGGGAAGGGGACTGAAGTCTGATAAAACGTGGTGACCCTGTACCCCAAGCTCTAAATCCTAAACTAAACCCAAAAGCGCCAAAACTCTTAGCCCAGCAAGCAGTCCTAGAGCGTAAGCCCTATACCCACAAGCAGGAATCGCCAAACCTAAAACCCCTAGTCCCTAAACCCAAAAGCACTGCCTCGAAGCTTTAAGCCCTAAACCCTCACCAGGCAACCTGCTGGCATTTTGCAGCACAAAACCCGAGAAATCTGCTGCTCTGCCCGAAGAGTTTTTTGTCGGGAGAGATGCGGGGATGGAGCATGTGCGCTTCAGGATCAAGGGCTGTTGGGATAGGGTGTAGTAGGGATTTGGATTAGAGATTTGGGGATGGGTTTGGGATGTGTTTCGGGTTCCCGGTGCAGGGTTTACGGATGAAGGGACGCCGATCCGCTCGGGTTTTTTTGGGTGGCTTCGGGGTATGGGGCCTAGGGAAGACATGCCAGGGCTAGGGGTGTTTACTATCTGCATAGGGTGGATGTGGGAGTCTTGACAAATTATCGGACCCCAATATGGTCACTAATTACGGAGAGAGGCATCGTTGTTGAAAGGGACCCTCCCGCGAGACCCAAAAAACACAAGAGCCAGGAAAGGCAACCAATGAGCAACACTGGCTCAGGAGGAGGTGGCTCAGTTTCGCTTCGCATTGATGAGGCGACTCTGCAAACCAACCGTGTAGCTGCGAGCTGTAGATATGTGGTACCTTAAGGAACTTCGACTCTTGCACCGAGAGACGAGGGTGGGGCTTTGTATGTGGCAGCAAGGTTCGTTTCGGCTCGGCAGTATACAAGGGTTAGGGTTTGTAGTCGAGGTTTTCCGGTTCAGGGCTGCACCTTGAATCGATTGCTGGGTTGGATGCTGCAGTTTTCGCCCCCGAAGCCCTGAACGCCCCATGTGGCTCGTTCGTCCTTTCGGCATCTATGAGAAGTTTCGCTAGGCCACATGATCCATATAAAGTAGCACACTAAGTCGAGACCTTCATACCCGAAACTCAAACACCATGCAGCTAGTCTATGTGCTTCATCGTCATGATCACGGTCACTGTCTTTTCCTACCCCTGAATCCCATACATGAGCCTTAAATGCTGCTAAACCCTAAACACCTCATGCCCTGACCCCGAATACCGTAAACTTGCCCCACGCGCCACAATCCTAGAGGTTCCAAGTCGCAAGCCATACATCCCAAGCCGCAAAACCTAAACCCCATACCCTGAAGATCGAGTACCCCAAACCCATCTCCTCCTGAAGACCCTGAACCTTCTCTCAAGTTTCGAAACCCCACGCCTCTGACTCAAACAAGTCCTCAACGCGTTTACCCTAAACAACAAACAGCCTCTACAGACCGTAAAGCATCATCGCAGGCTCTTTAGCCTCCTCCACTGCAATGCACTGCAGAACACTTCAGACCTCGCTGACGACAGTCTTGAAATCTTGGATGTGTCTCGGCCTTTCATTTTTAGTTTTGGGAGGGGTGGGGCTGGGGTTCGTGTGTTGTGGGAGTCTGGGGGCTGGAGGGTTCGACCTTAACTTGACAGCCGGTAGCTGCTAGCTGTTTCTGTACAAAGGCGGGGGGGGGGGTGAACGTGTTCCCTGAGCACCGGGTTCTGGGTTTGCGCACCCCCTTGGTCAATGGTAGCAGAGGTCCAGGTGAAAAGACCAGGTCGGCTCATGTGAAATGTTTAAGGCTTTAAGGATGGTTGACAGCGACGAATAAGTGGTGCAGGTATCCTGGCATAAAGCTTTGAGTGTCAGGGCTGTGTGCTTAAAGCTAGCCAGAGACTTCCCTATCTTAGATTGTACTGTAGGCCATGATGAACCAACTCCTTGCTTGTCCCCAGTATCATCCGTTTTCAACGGAGGTTTTACTTGAGGCAGCACGTCCACACCCTTCAAAGCCCATCGCCTGCAGCTCGGGTCTGAACCCTTCCAACGCCATAAACCCCTGAAGCCCTCAACGCCGCAAGATCCTAAAGCCTTAAGCCCAAGCTTCTCGAAGATGACCTTCGAGGGAAATACAGAGGCCGGAAATGCTCAGACTTTTTTTGGGTATGTGATGGGGTAATTTCGAGAAGCTCATGCATTTTGAAACAGGTCCTTGATTCTGCGGTACATCAGGTAGGACAATGCAGGATACAACCAAGCCCAGAACACCCCAGTACCCGGTGTCAAGGCCATCGTTCCTATCCTGATATACCGTGATGTTGCTCAGACCTCCGTATGCATCTCAATTGCACCGATAGGTCGGCGGCTTCAGCAAGCGGAGCTTGCTACATCTGAAGAACAGCCCGGATAGGTGGCCGTCTTACTGTCTTCAGCGCTTCTGCTTGAAGGTTGGGACGTCGGGGTAGAGCACTTCAGGTTTTTGCGTCCGGGTCCGTGATCCTACGACACGTTTATCACCATCATCAGCATCATCATCGTCGCCAGCAAATCCCGCCACAGATCTGGGTGCTGATGCGCCGCAGTTGTGGATGCAGGAAGATCCAAAACCCCAAACCCTGCACCCTGAACTCGTTGTCGTATCGGGTGAGTTGCCCTGAAAAGGCCTTGCTTGTCGAAGGCATTGAAGGATTGCTAACTCGCATCTACCATTCCAGCAATGTTAAGGACAAGAAAGACAACAGCAACGTCTCTCTTGAAAACCTGGACCCGGACCCTCACTTCTCGCTTCGACTCAGAAACTCCAACCTCTAAGCCCTGCATCCTAAAATCGCACAAAATCATGTTAAGAGCCCGCATGAGGCCATGATAGAAGCCTAAACCCTAGCACCCAAAAACTCGTGCAACATGCTTGTAAGAGCCTCTGTCAAGGACTGTAAGGTCTTGTATAACCCTAAGAGACTTCTTTAAGAGCACCTAAACCCTTGCAGATCTTGTAAGAGACTTCTAGAGAACCGTCAAAAGTCCCAAGCCCAGACAGGACGGAGACGGTTCTATTGTGGATTGAGAGACTCATCTTGGATGCAGATCGGGATAAGACGCTAGCAGCTCGGACGAGACCCACGAAGCTTTGCTTTCCTTTCCGGTTCTATCTTGGGCCTAGAGGAACCACAGGAGCTGTACACCCCTTTGTTTAAGGGTTTCATCTTGAAGCCCCAGTAGCTCGAAGTGCTAGAGACCCTACACTCCTGAAGGGTTTTGGATGCAGAGGTTTAAGTTTAGGTTTAACCGTACGGTCTTGTGTCAAGGGTTTGTATACCAACCACGTCCTGAACTGCAAACCACGTCCTCAACCTAAACTGCACTTGCGCCATTACATAAACCGAAAAAGTAACAAACCTGTTTTCGACGCCTTCCCCTTTGCAACCCTGAAGCCCGAAACGCCCAGCCCTAAAACTTTCAAATTAAACCTTAAAGCCTCAATACTGAAGGACAAACTGAGCCCTGAATCCTCCAAAGCCTTAAATCTTTAAACCTCTGAAGGCCTAAAGCCCTGCAACCTGAACTATGGTTCTTTCTTCACGGCGCATCCGCTGGAGGATGTCCCGGCGCCAATTCTGTCCCGAGCTTTCCAAGAGCTCTCTCGAGGCACCGCTTTAGGATTTTTTCATTGCTTTTTTTCAGGGTTCTTTAGGGTTTCATGCAGGATTATGGAGCCTTATAAGGATTCATAAGACCTGTACAAGGTCCATGGTGTTTAGGAGGTTAGCGCTTGGGGTGGGGGTTCAGGGCGTATGTGTGATGGTTTAGAGGTTTAGGGCTTAGTTTCCCTAGAGGTTTGTACTGGTTTAGGGGTCTTAGGGTTTGGGGCTTGGGGTTTGCGTCATCGCGGGGCTGGGCTGGTGGTCTGAAGGGCTCGGGGCCGTGTGGCTTGGGGTTGAGGCTTTGTGGTTAGGGAGTGCTGGATCATGATTCAAGGTTCATAAATTTGTGAGTTAGTTGCTTGCATAACGAGGCCAGGTGTGCTGCTTTTCGTTTTCGCGGGATTTTGGCATCAGGTGTTTCTTTGCTGGGATGATCGGGCCTTCAGGTTGTACTGATCTCAGGTTTCGGCGCTCTCTGCCCGGGCCCACAGCCCACTCAAAGGTTTGAGTCGAGTCGGTCTGGATCGGGTTGCGGTTGTGTAATTCGAAGAGTCAGGGGCGGAGGCTTCAAGGCTTCCGGAGTAACCCTTCAATCTTCGGCTCAGATCCTGTTGGACCTGAGCCTGAGCCGATGCTGTCGATGGCAATGAATAATGGCATAATGGCTCGTCATAGTCATCGCAATAGCAACAAGAGTGGTGGCATCAATCTCAACGCAATTTGGCGACCTCCCACGCAAGACAACCTCTACCCCCAAAGCCTACTGTACAGAATTTTGTAATTGAAAGCTCTCGCACGCTAAACACTGAGCACTCGGGTGATCGCAATGTACTTGGGGTACACGACCGAGGAAATTCCCAGAAAAGACGCCTAAGACCCGAAACCAAACTAGTCCGAGGAAAGTCGGACAGCCCGGGTGCGAAGGGACCTCATGTCATGCCCCCCAAGCACAAACCCAACCCTTCCCCTGAAACTTGACACGCAGCCATCTTAGCCGAAACAAAAGAAGCAGCCTACAAGCAAAGCTGAGGAACCCTGAACCACAACTTTGCATTTGAGGCATGGTGACCGTGACCGATTTGCGGAAGATCCGAGACGTCCCCTTTCCCTTCCCTTACTCGCAGTTCCTCTCCCTCATGCCCCCTGGGTGGCAGGAAGTGGAGGGAAAGGGCTTGCGCAACAGTTGAGCTTTTTCAACCTCCCTTCCTAAAGCCTCAGTGCTAGATCAGAGGGGTGGTGGTGAATGTTAAACACAGCTGCCGGGTCCCTGTTTTAGAGATCTGATTGATACCCATCCTACATCCGCTTTCGTGCACCGGATAAGGCCTTAAACACGAGCAGCAGTCTTGTGCCCGGGGAACATGTTAGAGTTTCTGAAGTTTCATAACATCCACAAAGGCCTCAGAGAAATCTCTCGTAGCCCTTGAGCCTTAAACCCTGAACCCTAAACCCCAAACCTAGAACCCCGAACCCCAAACCCCCAAACCCAACTACCCAAACTCAACGCATCAAGCCCAGCTGTTTCAATGAGGCTCCTGGCGCACTGGGTGTTGACTCCCATCGTTGCGAGTCAGGCGCTTTCGGGGGTTTCAGGTTTAGGGTTTATCGGTTTGAGGTCTGGGGTTCATGGGTTTGGTTGTGTTTTGGGTTGGGGTTTCGGGATCGGTCGGGGATTGAGGGTGTATGTTTAATCTTTGCATGGGGCTTACAGATGCGTAAGCTAGACCCCGGTCTCGGGGCCTTCGAGATGACATGGGCAGTTCTCCTAGGACTTAATGAGCCTTAAGCTGTAAACTTACCTCCAAAGCCTAAACCTCAAAGCCTTGAATGAAGGTGATGGAGTGCGAGGGCCTCATTACTTTTTGTGGCAGGTTCGTGTCCCAACATTTCCCCTTGAGGGAAGCGCACACGCCTGCTATGTTGAAATCTAAATCCAGCAGTTTAGAGGTTTACGGCCTTTCAGGGCTTTGGGGGCTCCTCAGGAATATTGAGAGGATATTCACGGCGTCAGCTTGCGGGATGCTAGCAACGATCAGCCTAAAGCCCTAAAGCGCCAATCATGTTTAAACTCTTTTGAACTCCAAGGCCTTTTAGCCCTGCACCTTTAGAAACAAGGACTGAAACTCCGGAAGCCCTCAGGCCCATATATCCCGAAGCCCCAAGCTCCATATTCTACCCCGGACCCTGGATGTCCTGACCCCTGAGCCAAATCGACACCAGTATACAAGTAGGACAACCACAACACCCTAGGACACATATCGAGGTGATTGCAAAGCCGTACTGGGCTGGGATTATTGTCTTTGTGGTGTCCACAGCCTACTGGACCGGGCTTTCAGGAATTGGGGATGATCTCAATTTGAGGATTAAGGATTAGGGTTCAAGACCTCGGGTTTGGGCTTGCTTTTTTTCTGAGAGGGAGGGGGGGCCTGTGTGAGGTTTCTTGGAGTTTATGGAGTACTGTGTTCGGAGCAGGATTTACGATGTAAGGTTTCGAGTCCAGGGTTCAGGGTCTAGGACTTCGTGAACTGGTAGTAGTTCTCTTGCGTTTTCTCGGTGGAATTCAAGGCCGAAAGTGGGCTGTGATATCTGGGGTTGGGCTGTGATAGTTGGGGTCTTCGGTCTAGGGATTTGGGGGTCGGTCTGGGTTGGGGTAGTGTAGTTTTTTTGGCTCAGAAATTAGCTACCAGAGTACTTCGCAAATTCAGAAGGTGGTTCGCAGTCTGATTCTGATGTTTCAAACGCCAGGAGCTCTTGCGGACACCAACTCCAACTCGCCGCTGAAACCTTTAAATCCCAGCACCCAAAACTCTTACCCCCTCAGTCCTTAAACCCTAAACCCTAACCCCCCCCCAGACCATGAACCCTAAATCCCTAACCCGACTTCAAGCTTTTGCTTAAGGTTGGAATTGGGGTCGAAGGTTCAAGGTTTCTCTTAGGGCTCAGGGTTACGGACGTACGGTTGGGTTGTAGGTTTACTTGTAGGGTTACTCCTGTGAAGGGTTTGGGGTGTAGAGTTCCTGGCTCCGAAGGAAGAGGAGATGGTCGCAACAAAAGGCGTCTGGCATGCAGCTGCAACCCTTTACGAGATTTGGCGGTGCGCTGAGAAAGCCGCAAAGAGACCGATCTGAATCAGCGCTAAACCCTACAGCGCCAAGCCCTGAGACCCTGAAAGCCCCAGCGCAAAACCGGCACCTGAAGGCCCTGAACCCTGAAACCTTCAGCCCAGATCCTGAGCTTGCTTGAGCAGGACTCTCTTCTACATTGCACAGGAGATCGATCAACCTTTTGGTGATGACTCCAATGACCTTCCGGTCGCCGATATGCAAAGAGAGCCTCCCGCCAGGATATGCTCTACAAGGGTTTAATGCACGCATTTGGGGCGTTAAACTAGGTAGGCTACGGAGTTTGAGATATACTGTATCATTTTCCTTTTTGTAATGGTAACGGCATTGGGGTTTAACTGTGGGTGGGGTTCTGGGAACGGTAGGGTTTAGGGGTTTTGAGGCCTGTTCTGGGATCGAGTCGGTGAGAGAGCCTCCAGGATGTGTCTCGAGGCGTAAAGCCCGGTGTCTAGGATCTAGGATAGGGCTTTAGGGTTTCGGGTCTGGTGGTTAAAGCCTTCCTCAGGTTTTGAGAAATTTCATAAGGAGTTCGTAGAAGGCTCGATGCGTGCAGTCGGGCTGAACCCTGGGGCAGCCCTGAACCCTCAATCCTTGAAGCTCCAAGTCGCATGCCCTAAATGCTAGTGGCCTTTCGCTGTGCTGACCGGATAGGCCAGCACGGAAACCTTTGCCAAAGAATAGCCGAAAGCCCGAAGACTAACCTCAGCTCAACCCCTCCGCCCTTGGTCGAAACGAAAACCCGGAGTACTCTCCCTTGGCCCCAATGTTGACGGTTGAGTGGCTCTGGGTTAGTTAGGGTCTGTAGGGATGAGAGGTGGGAAAGTAGAGATAACCCACTATGCCTCTCAACACGGAAAGCCTTCGTATAGAAACTCTTATGCGAAGAGTCTTCACTTACAGAGCCCCTATGAAGCCTTCAAGCTGTATAAAGCCGTCATAGACTTCTGAAACCCTGAACTGCGAGTCCGAGGCCCAATTGAAACTGGAGACCCGGAATCTGAAGCAAAGCAGCGCAAGTTGCACCCGCAAACCTGCAATCCAGGTATCCGAAAATGCCCCCACGCCCAGAACCCAAAGCCCCAAACCCTAAAGCACTGTACCTTCAAACTCCAGCTCCATTGGCCGAAAACCCGAACTCCTGAACACACTGTCAGCATTGAGCCTTGAAGTTTCACCGAACTTTCCAGGTCTTGTTTTTTCTTGAGGTTTAGGTCTTTAAACTGTGCTTTGGGTAGGGTTCATTCATGCCAGCTTCCCACTTCAACTCTGGCTGCAGGGCCCTGGCCTTACGATCCTTCAGAATAGTCAAAGCCGCGAGAGCTGGACTTTTGGATCGAAAAACATGTAGGGGGCCCGAAGACACACGACTGAAAGCCTCAAAGTCCTACTAAGCATCAAGATCCTCAATACAAGGACCCCCGGAAAGGGATCCCTGATTTCCACAAAGTGCCGTTCGAAGGTTCAATGCCAAGTTGGAGTATTTCTGCCTCCCAATGGCCTCCCAGGTGCTTTGGGACGGGTTGTGGAGCTTCGGCTCAGGGATCAGGGCCTGGGGCCTTTCAGTGCTTAGGCTGTTTAGGGAGTATGGCTTTGGCGCTTGGGGTGGGGATACAATCGACTTCTGAGTTTTAAGAGGGTATGTAACTAGCCCGAAGGCCCTAAACCCCCACACCGTAAATCCTTGAGCCCTACGCACGAAGACGCAAAACCCTAACGCCAGAAAGGCCTGAACCCATATGCAGGAAATTCTCAACTGAGCGCCGCGAAGCCGGAAGTAGAAAAAAGCATGCACCATTCTTTGATGGGGAGTCTCTGTCAGCTTTCGGGTTTGAGAAGCTATGAGCCATGGGGCCCACGACCCGGAATGGTAGTAGGATCCCTTCAATCCTTATTGAGCCTGAGCTTCACGAAGTGCCACAAAAAAATCGACCCGCCCCAAGGCCCCAAGGGTTTGCTTCAAAGAGGGCATCTGACGCCTTGGACCGGGCTTAGACCAGGGTTGTGAGAGCGAGAGCGCGAGCGTCCGAGGTCCCCAACGTGAAGATGGACACGGATTATCGGCTGCTTGTTCTGGATTCTGGATATGGTGACATCGACGCTTGGTTGTTCGAGGAGGTTTTCAGATCCCAAAGCCACAAACCCTAATTGAAGCCCAACCCTTATATAGTTGACGCCGGAGAGCCTTAAATCCTAGCATCGGCACCCTCAACTCCAAGCCCAGAAGACCCAAAGGCCCAATTCCCCACAGTTTCGGGGCCAGCTAGAAGCAGGCTTTAGAAGTTAGGGCTTGGAGTTTCGCAATTGGGATGGGGTAGTTGGAGTGTAAGTATTAGAGTTAAGGTCTTAGGGCGCACTCAGCGCAGAGCCTTGGTGAACCTGAAGCCCAAAGCACTTTGACAAATGTAAAGTACACCTTATACCACTTATACCGCATGTACTTGAAAGTACAAAGTGTACGGTCTTTATTTTCGAGTATATAGTTTCAGGATAGGGCATAGTTTCGCTATCCAGGGCCCATCAAGGAATGTTAGCACACATTGTTCAGACCTATATAGTAGTCTTCGCGGCTTCACTGCGACACAGCAGAGTTTCCGTTTGCTGGTATATAGAGGCCAGCATAGTTCGACTACGGTGGAGTGCTACAGTACCAACACGGTTTTTTGGAGACATCATGCCTTGTAATGAGTAGATATTATACACTACATACTCTATCCTCTGTACTCAAGGCTCTACTCTATAATCCAAGCTCTGTACTATATACCTTTGATGCAATTTGTTGTACGCTATGCTCCGTCCTTTTCATTCTTATACCAAAGCTATGTGTGTAGACTCAGTATTATATACTATGTGCCACAAACTGTAGCCTACTCTACTTAGACTATAAAACTATGTACTATAGACTATACTGCTTCTATGCTATGTGATGCCGTGCTGTGCTGTACTACGCCATGCCGTGCTATGCTATGCTATGCTTTGTTATGTTATGTAATGACATGCTATTTTATCACCCGGGCCGCATTCCAAGGCCCTTGTATTCCCCCCCCTTTTTTGCCCCGAAGGGTTCAGCTAATGAACCCCAAACCCCAACGCAAACACGAAAACCCTGGATAAGGAGCCTCTGGGATCAGTTTCGGAAGCAGCACCCAACAACACTGTCCCCGAGATTTCCGAACGGGACACGGGTGTTTGATTGAAAATAGTGGTCTGAATTCTTATTTAATCCTACAAGATGGTATGGTACACTGCAAGACCTTGCTGCAAGTTATGCAGCTCTGGCATCAACACAGCATGTGAGCCAAACCGCTCTATTTTCAACACCCAGAACGTATACCACTCCCAACAAGGAGCAGCTTTGTGATGACTCCAATGAGATGCAGGAGTTGACAATGAGAAAGTTTCTGCAGGTTGGAGAATATTTCTGAAGGATACTTGGTTCGATTCGTGAGCTTGGAGGTTTGGGTGTTGCGGATGTAGGCGTAAAGGCCTTTGCATCTACGACTCGTGGGCTTGCGGTTCGGCATTCGTGATTGCAGCCTCCCAAAAGTCTTCGTCGTTCCCAATGTTTACAGCGGACGGACATTAAAGGGAACTTAAAATGTCGAAGAGCCCCATGGGAGGGCCAAGGCAACAACTTTTTCCAAGATGTTGACAGCAGCCTTCCCGGACTCGTTGACACGGGTTCAGACTTTGGCGCTGAAAGCCCGACATCTCGTTTTTCAACGCATCTGCCAAGAGAACTAGTAGTCTAGTAGACACTTAAATTCGGAAAAGTCAAGCCACCCTCTAAAGCCTAGAACTTAGAACCACCCGAATCCTTGAACCTTCCTTCCAACCCTTTAAAGCCCCATCATAGCACACAAGGAAACAGCCTTGTGGAGCCCAAACCCCTCGACCCTAAAGCCCAAAGTTTCGAAGCGTCTCGGAGGAGCCCAGGGGTCCCATGGTGTCGGAAGGGCTGGGTTGTGCGCGTTCTACGCCGGCGGATCTGCCACTGGGCTTTCACAGACAAGGCCTCAGGCTAAGGCAGCGCTGTCCTCGGATTTAAGAAGCGTCTCCCAGGAACTAGTCGAGATATTCTAGGGGGTTTTATCAGCTTCAGAGGGCTTTGTACAGGATCTTTTCCGGGCCTTGATCACTTCATTTCATTAGGTCTTTCGGGTTCCTCACTCTGTTCATAGTCCAAAACCCTGGTCTGATTCGTCCGCCCCCAACACTAGGGGCTGGAAGCAGGTGAAGGGAGGATTCGAGTCTTGGTGAAGTTTTGTGGCTATGGGCTCCAGTCTGGCTTGCGTCTTGAGTTTTTGTTTTGGCGTTTGAGCTTGATTTGTTATTTTGGAGACGTTTCGGTATTATTTTGCTGTTTGGAGTGGCACGTGGCTCTCCTGTTGTCGTGGGCTTCCACACTTTTGGTCTGCCGAGGGTATTGCGGTTAATGGTTAACGGAGGATGGCGAGTTTCTGTTGGATCATCTTGCAGGGTCTTGGATTCTTTTGTTGGCGATCTCTCAAAACCAGGAGCCCCCTTTTCTGATATGAAGGAGTTTGCAGGGTCCATATTCGGATACCTTGTTTTTTGCAAACAGGGCGCCTAAATACAAAGAAGTATTAGGGCTCATACAAAGCACCCCTGATCAAAACTAAACGGCGTGTGACGATGCCAGGGTACGGTGAGAGTCCGCACAGCTTTTTCTTTTTCGTCATTGTTCCACCATGATCAAGCTGTCTGAAAATTGAGGTGCCCGTAGCTGGTCGCATTGATAGTCAGGATCTTCTTGGTTTTTTCGGGTTTACCAACCTATGGATATATCTCCATATATCTCCATATATCTCCGTATATACATATATATATACATACACATATATTATAGTACATGGATTTACGCGCATGGGTATTCACGCATTAAAACCACAAAGCTACAAGACTCGTAAAGCCCAAAACCGTAATAATGCTCTAGAGCTCTGACACAACAACCCCACAAGCCACGATGCCTACAACACGGGCCTCGTAGTATACTGCAACTGTAACTTTGTAATTAGACCACATTCCTTCGGGGGTTCCCTGTTATACTTCAATGGTATGGTGTACCCCGGAACCCTGTTCTTGTTATTCGAGCCCGTCTAAACCTGAGAAGGCCCATAAAACCCTGTAAAAGCAGATCAAAACCCCAAAGCCGTGTTAAAATCGCACGGCCCCTTGGTCGTCGAGGTGGCCTCGACAGCCACCCAATGACTTTGCATCGCCTCGAAGTCGAGGTGGCCTGAGCTTCTGCTTAGTTCTGCTGAAGGCTTTCCTGTAATCGTCTCACAGGGGCTTAAATGTATGTGTACATACATACATACATACATGTATACTTATATATACTTATACACATATATATATATGGTAACCCCCCCAGAACTACCGACCCTCGTTTTGTATCGTAAATACCGTGTCAAACCAGCTTTTCCGGAAGGTCAGGATTCTGTACTTCTCAAAGACTACCGAAATCAAACTCGATCAAGAGAACGTGTCAGTCAACTCATTCAGGTTCGGCGTGAGCACGTAGTCAACGGCAACACTATGCTCTTCCACATTCAGGTTCGACTTGAGCACACGCGCAACGGCAACACTGTGCTCTTCCAATCAAGAACCAACTTTCCCTGGGGGAAAACCAAAAAAACCATAAACACCATGTTTGAAAACACTATGCGGCCAAACTCTCAAAAGATTGTTTTTTTTGGTTTTTCCTAGGAAAAAGATGGTTTTGGGGATGAAAACCAAGTTTTTCCTAGGAAAAAGATGGTTTTGGAAAGGAAAACAAACTTTTTCCTAGGAAAAAGATGGTTTTGGACCGGAAAACCAATTTTTTCCTAGGGAAAACAAAAAAACAACAACACATTTTTTGGGAAACTACACGGCCAGACTCCAAAAAGATGTGTTTTTTGGTTTTCCCTAGGACAAAGTTGGTCGTTCACGCCGAAACCAACTTTTCCCAAAGAAAAAGATGGTTTTGGGCCGAAAAACCAACTTTTTCCTAGCAAAAAGATGGTTTCGGGCCGAAAAACCAACTTTTTCCTAGCAACAAATGGTTTTGGTCCGAAAAGCCAACTTTTTCCTAGCAAAAAAATGGTCTTGGGCCGAAAAACAAACTTTTCCTAGGAACAAGATGGTTTTGGATCGAAACCAATGATTCCTAGGGTAAACTAAATTTACCAAACGATTTTTTGTTTTGTTTTTGTTTTCCCTAGGAAAAAGTTGGTTTTCCGGTCCAAAACCATCTTTTTCCTAGGAAAAAGTTGGTTTTCCTATCCAAGACCATCTTTTTCCTAGCAAATAGTTGGTTTTTCACGCCAAAACCGCGTTTTCCTAGGAAAACTTGGTATTTCACTCCAAGACCAAGTTTTTCCCAGCAAAGACTGTGCATTTCATTTGCGATTCGAGTCCGCTTAACGTTAGTGCTATACAATAGACTGGGTAATAACCAGGACGTTTTTCGGATCAGTTTTGGGGTCAATAGAAGGCTAGTATTGCAAGTTTAACACAGACCAGGACCCAAAATTTCAGGGTTCTCACAGCTACCACTACGATTTCTTCCAGCTGACTATGGTTGCAAATACAACAAAGAAACATTGGGGTCAGATACTGGGTGGTACAAAGGCTACTATAGATGACCTTAGGGCTGCTGTTAGGGCGAATATCACGGCCACTTTTGACATACCTGCGAATGGCAAGGATAGGGTTGGAGTTGATGTTGCTTGGAGTCAGGAGTCAGTTAATAATCCTCGTCTCTATTTTGGTATCTAGCACACGTTTAACCTAAGGGTTAGTATGTGCATACACACACATAAACGTACTTACAGGCATACGGGCAAGTCTGGCAACAAGTCCGACATGATCACATAGCAAAGTGAGAAAAGTGTGCCATATACAAAATACATGTTGATGTAAACAAACAAATGATTTTATAATCACCAAAAATCTAAAGGCCATCATTTGGGCAACGCCAGAGCGAACACAGCAAGGATCGTGGTTCTTAGTGGAGCTCGTCTTGTGTAGATGACGCTTACTGCTGAAATAAATGTTTGGGCAGTATTTAACCTACTTGTATGAATATAACAGGAACTCGTATTGGGGCTGCCATGACCTTAAGCATCGGGACTTCGGGGTCTAATTAGAATGCTCATGCTAGGGATGCCACGGCTACATCTGGATTAATTAACCTGTTGGTGAGGCCAGTGGTCTGTGTTTCTCCAAAGGCCATTATTTGAGTTGTTGTTGAGGGAAGTATCCGGTACGGTACGAAGGCTACCACTGGGAACAGCTTGTGGGTGATCTTAAGATCGATCTTAAGTTTACGAGTAAGGTGCATGTTGAGTCAGATCCAATACTCGGGTTGTCAAGGGGGCTGCAATATCCTTACTATCGGGGGGCCAATCAGGCTGATGTATATTATTGTCTTAAGATTCAGATCGATATGGGTATTACTATGGGGATGTAGAATGAGGTTATTAGTCGGCATAGCATTTTGATCCATACGAACTAAGACGTTGATCTATACGGCATCTTTTTCGGGTGAACGTCAAACAAAGTACTACTGTCACCATTGGGGCCAATGTAAGGTGTAATGGCAGGGTTAGTCATAGGGATACTGCTATTTAGGAATAGGAGTCAATCAAGGCTCACGGTCATTCATACGTGTTGCTGGGGCTTTGATCTGAGACTACAGTGATGGCTATCTTGAGAGTTAATATTCGAGCCCATATTGATCTTCGGGCATGCAACGTTAATCATCTCGCGGAGTATCTGTGTGAAACGTCGCAAAGAATTGAGAATGAAGGCGGCTGCCGTCATACATATGCTCTCCCTTTGGAATTTCAAAACTGGATCATACACCAGAAACCGAAACGTAGGAAGATTGGTGGCGGTATCGCGGCACCTCGCGGTAGTTCTTGGGGGCATATATATATATACTATGCAGATTATGCATGCATGCTTTGCGTCTTTGTGTTTGTTCCAACTTTGCGAAGGCGTTGGCCCGGCGCCCCCGAGCCCGGAGCAGGATCCTGGCAAGGAGACTTTACTCTTCTCGGGGATGGAGGTGTTTTCCATATCCGGGCGGAATGTTTGGGAGCTTTTCCTTCGGCACGGTTCTTTATCAATTCTGTGTGTTTTTGTCAGGGGCTTAGAAGGTTTCGAGATTAAGCTTTGGGGTTTGGTTTTAGGTGTTAGCGCTTTCGGGTTGTAGTCTACAGGTGTCCAGGTTCAAATGCTTTGATTGGAAATCTCTCCAGGCTTGGGAGGGCATGCGCGTCGAGCCTGCTCGGGTGGCTTCAAGAAGCTTGAACTTTCTCAGAGCTCCACAGGCGTGGTGGTGTTCCGTAAATATTGCAGCCTCGCAAACCCTGTAGCTGGTGTCGGGAGGTTTACATTCGGCTGTTCGATCACTGGGCTGTGGAATTTCGCAGACTCGCAGGGACCATGAAGGGACCAACTGCGAACTCTAACCCTCCAAGCCGAAACTCTGGGTCTACGTAAGCCTTCAGCCCTATAGATCCCAAGCCCACCCAAAATCTGATGCTTAAAGTAACTTAAAGCCGAAACACCGAAAATTGATGCCACCCTCTCGCAAGGAGTCCTTCGGTCTTCCGGTGCCTTGACCTCGCCGGGTTTCAGTTTCGGTTTTTGTGTCGCGCTACTCTCACGGCTACGGCTCAGAGTCTAAAAAACCTCAGCTATCGCAGTTCCCGAAGCCCCCTAAACCCCAAAGCCCCACACCACGGCATCCTAAGCCCTAGTAATCCTTGGAGCCCGCAAAGCCTAAAACCCTCAAGCCCGAAGCCCGTAAACCCCGAAACCGCTTGGATGCAGTGTTGTGCACGGCTCCGGGATTCTGAGCAGGGGTCTTGTTTGAAATTTAAAACACCCCCAAATTCTAGGGTCCCTAATCTTGAGAAAAGTTGTAAGAAGGCACCCTTAGTTCCTGAAGCCTCGAGCGCACTGGTGTTTGGTTCAGGGTACAGGTTTTAGGAAGTTCTCAGGGTTTAGGGTTTCGGGAGTGGGTTTATGGACTAGGGTGTGGTAGCTTTTCTTGGAGTTTTCAGGGAATGCCTCGCCTGAGTGAAGCATTCCATGGCACAAGCCTCAATCAGACGCCTTTGAGTCTCGAAGGAAGCCCCGATGCGCCTCCTAGCCCACCTTCCGTTGCAAAGCGAAAGGGGCTACAATCCGGTGTCTATACTATCATACCATTCTCAGTTCAAGCCACGAACTTTCCATCCCTTGTCTTGGCTTCCTCCTACTAAATGAATGCAGAGGCTTATGTCTGCTGCGAGCTTCCCAAAAGTGGCCAGGCAGTTCTGTCTCGTGCCTCACCACAGTCTAAACGTGAACGTCTTAGATTCCGAACCCAGAAGCTTGAATATGAAATCTCAAACCTTACAGTAACACCCTGACCCCCCTATTAACATGAAAGAATCCTCATGATCCTTCAGCGACCAATCATAAGACCCGTAGAGGATCATGAGCGCTTCTGAGGCGGAGGAGGAACACCCGTGCTTGAACCAATCGCCACCCACGATGCTTGGCTGCACAGGGTTCTGTGCGGGTTCTATGAGGGGGTTTGGTTTTAGGGCATGCATGTTGGGGTAGCCTCCAACCCTAAACCCGTGCGCTCAAACCTGAAACACAGCGCCCTTTCTGAAGCGCTGGAGTCAAGAGGCTTTTCGCATTCGAGCCTCCACAAGTGAGCATGCCCTCCCTCGGCATTTCCCATGAACCCTCCAGCATTTGGGTAGACCATCCTTCGACAACTTCAACACTACGAACATTCTCCGCACTCAGAATTTGTCAGCTTTAGTTCCGCTGAAATGTTATGTCGTGTAGACAATCCTTGGAAGTCTTATGTCTTATGCCACCAGATCTACAAGTTAAGTGCCCTGTGCAAGCTTGTATAAATCCTAAACCCCGCCCTCAAAGAGCAGTAATTATGCCTACCAGCACGGGCCCCTACACAGCCTAAACGGCCTAAGCACCAGAGCACCCCAGACCCCCTACAGCCATCATGCTGAAGGAGGAAGAGCTTTCTGAACACATGCAGCGCCGCTTGAATGCACAAACAGAGCTTGACACCCCACAACCCATAAGCCAATACAGCACACCCAAAGTCCAAAACCTGAAAATGCACATTCATCGTCAGACATTTCAAAGCTCCACATCCCGAAGACTCTTTGAATTCTTGAGATTCTCTAGACCCCGAAGCCCAATGAAGCCAATTTTAAACCCGACGGAGCGGCCTAGGGCTTTGCGACTTAGCTTCTGCCATTTGCCTTGAGCCTTTCTGTGGTTTAGGAGTCTAGGGATGAGGCGATTAGGGTTCAGCGTCTGAACTTTTTAGCCCGCAGCTCGGCACGAGCACTGGGAAAATTCGCGTTTTGTACGAGGTTACACAGTAATGCAGTAACTGTATATTGCTGAGGGGCAACATCCACGATATCCATAAAAGCGTACTTTCTGGGGGTCGGAACAATTCCTTGTAGAACACCCCAGACTAGTTGTATATTCAGCTTCTATATGACCATAATGGCCATTGCTCGCGAATGAGCATGGTCAGCCGCAAAAGCAACTTGCATCCTTCAGCCCTCTGAGCTTAATGCCGTAGACTTCAACTCCCCTTCCCTCGGAACCAGAAGCCCTTCATCAGACCATGGCATGCCGTGAGCCGATAGCAAGGCCTCGGTTTCAGGGTTGCTTCGGGTGCTTGCCAGAAGCCCGTGCAAGCCGATACATTCGGCACTGTTTGTTGAGTTCCTACCCATAAAACAAAAAGCCTTACAGAAGCAAGTCAAATGCCCGATGGTCCTTAAACGGACGTGTTGAGTTCAAAGTCGCACAGTTCAAGGCTGACACTCTAGCAGGCATGACACTTCACTTGAAGCCCCCTTCGCTATCCCAAGAGAGGAAGAGCTTTAGACAGCCACCGCCGTGACATACCAGGAACCCCGCACATGATACACGCAATTTATTATGATATAGTTATGGGCTGTAATTTCTCTTTGAAGGTCTCCCAATCGACCTATAGTACAGAACCCTCAAGCCCGGTCGCATGATTTTTTGATTCCTCTTTGTAGCTCTGCATTTTTATTATCCTGCGCTAAGCCGTGTCTCCCCCCAAAACCGTTGTTTCGTTTCCTCCAAAAAAGCATGAGAGCATCGTTAACACCCTACAACCTATAAGCCAAACGCCTTAATCAACACACACTGCACCTGTTCAGAAGGAACCATCATCTCCGCGGGAGGATCTTTTGGCCGAGCTGCCGGCAAAGACACTTGGCTGATTCGGGGCTTCTCTAACAGCTATTGTTTGAGTTTCTGTTGGGCCTATGAACTGAGCAGCGAAGGATTTGAATGGGGTTTATGGGGTTTTGTATGCTTTTCTTAACGAATATTAGGAGTTTGGGGCTTTGGAGGTTGAAGGTTTCTGGGTTTGGGGTGCAGGGGTTTCAGCTTCGGGGGGTTTAGAGGCTTAGCTGTTAATTTTTACCTTACAAATTGGAATAGGGCTTTGGGTGCGTGGTAGTAGAAGTACTTGTTATACGGGCACTGTAAGGGGATGTGATTGCAAAATATTCAGACCAGCTGCTTGTTTCTCAGAATCGCGAGAGTGTCCCTGAACGGAACGTCGGGGATATCGTGATGTGGGTGAAAGCTGGTGCTGCTGTTGTTGTTGTTGCTGCGGTGCTTGTTTAGCCATCTTTGTGTTCTAGGTCCAGGGTTCACGAGCTTGCTGTGATGATGAACTCGGCACGACATTTCACATTCACAGGCCTGCCGGGCCCTAACGAATTTCCAGTGAAGACTCTAAACCTAAATACCTTAAGCTAGCACAGAATCTTAAGCAACCATTAGACCTCCTCTATCTTATCAGCCCATATTCCAGGAGGCTCTCGCCGGCAGCTCACTGCCTACCCGCAAATGTCAACACGGCTGGCCTGGCACGCGTTTCTTGGCGTTGGCTTAGGGTTTAGGGTGTAGAGCTCTTGCTTATGCAAGAAAATCTAATAAGGGTTTTCATAAGAGCTTATAAGGGGGCTCACGGTGTCAAATGTAGGGCTTTGTTTGTCCAGGAACTTCTGCTACCATACAAGAATCAGTCGCCTGATTTTCTACATATCCCGGCCATGAACTGAGACATGCAGTGAAGCCCTGATTGGGTTTTGTGTTTCATAGGGCTCATATATACTGTGGGAGGTTGGCAAGCCAGGGGTTTCACTCTGGAGTACTTATTCTTAAATCCCATCTCAAACCCAGGTAATTTGAAAAAGCTGCAGATGCCAAAGTAGGACCCTTCAAAGCCTGGAAGCCCATCGGCCCAAACACTACACTCACTAAACCTAAAGCCCATAAAAGTCCGTTATCGTAGGTTAATGAGGGTTTCGGGCCTAATTTTCAGATTCAGGGCCTCAGGATGCTATACGGAGTTTAGGAAATTGAGGGTTTTTAGGTTTTGGGGTTGAGGTAAGGTTTCAGACTTAGCATGTTACTGCTTCGTGGTGTTGAGGCCTTGTTGAGTTTATTTGCCCTGGCTCAGCGAGCTATTGAATCAAACCACCAAAACCTCGTGCTACGTACATTAAAAACCCGAGACCCTGAATCCTTTTGACCACTCAACAAGCAGCAACAAGGTTCACAAGCCAGCAACAAAATCCCTGGACCCTATGGTCCTTAAACCTGAAGCCCTAGATTATACCGAGAAGCACGACGATAAGGGCCATCCCCAAACTCCACACCCCCTATTCCCCAACGTGTCTCCACATGCTAACGGCGAAACCAGCCAGAAGTGTCCCAGGTGGTGGATGCCCTGAGCAATGCCATCGCCGCTGCCGACGCGGCTGCCGCTGTGGCCCCGCTCGCGGAAGCTGAAGGTACCAACTGCCGCTGGGGCAGGAGTAAGGTTTACGCATTTCGGGCTTCGGAGTAAGGTTTAAGGGGTTAGGGGGCTTGCGGGTTTGGAGTTTAGTGTCTGAGGTTTCGGCGCTGACGCAGCTCAAGATCAGCGATACCTTCTATGTTGAAGCATCCCATGCAACTAGACCCGAAGCCCTGAGCATCAGCCCCACAAACCCCAGATGCCTACCTCAGCCTTAACCCTCAATCAATCCCAGCCATGAAGTAATGAAGTAACAAAAGGTACTACGATTCAGCGCCTGGGTGGACAGGTAAACTGTACACTCTGTAAACCCTATAGAGACCCTAGAAGCCGTTTAAACCCTTGCTTTTTTTTTGTGTCTTTTTTGAATCTTGGGGCTTAGAGTTTAGGTCCAAGGTTGGGGGTTGAAAGCTCCAAATCTATAAAGGTTCGGCTTCGGGGACTAATCTTCCCCTCGTCATGAAACTACCCAGGCAGGAGCCTGAAACCAAAACCCCGAAATAGGAACGGGAACCGCTTGCAAAGACCTGCTTGAACCCTAAAAACCCTCGACCTTAAACTCCGAGACATGAGCCCCAAAAAGGGGGTGCGAACCCAGACTAAACCCTGAGCCTGCCGTGCCAAGATCCTGAGCATGCCCTGTGAAACTATTGAAACTCTGAAATCCAATCACTAGAGCCGCGAGAGGTTCCGTGCTGCAGCGGCTGGGTGACCAGCTTTGTGACAGCCGCCGCTCGTCGGATATTTGCTCTTTCTCGATTTTCCGTCTCAGATCGTCAGGCTCGAGGTTTGGAGCTGTTTGACCAATAGAGAGGTCGGAAACATCAGTAATGATATTCCCTTATGTAGTCCCTACATGGTTATACCGTTATACCGGGACACGCACACACCAACACCCTGCTCTAAGTATCAAGGCCCTGTTAATGTGTTCGGGATGAAGTCTTGCGATTAAGGATTCAGGCTTCTGTTGCAACAGTCCCAACAGGCGCGATGCAGGTAGGTGGGATTCCAGGGTCCTGTGTCCAAGTCTTAATTATCCTCTGAAGTCCTGGAGTTATCTTTCTTATCGCATATGGATTTCAAAGCTGGGGTTGAGGGGCTGTTGTGCTCTAGGAATAGGTAAGGGTTTAATGAGTTGTTCTGCTTCTCTATGGCTGTTGACGTCCGCACACTCACCTCAAGCTTCTTTCTCCTGAAAAAAAAGAGACTGCAGGCTTGGGCAACGCCTCGGAGATGCTTGGCCATTCTTGGAGGTCCAGGGCTTGTGCACACGGTCAGGATGAGGGTTTAAGTTTTCTAGTCACGCTACCCGAAAGCCCTGGACTCCAAACTACTAGGCACAGCACGAAAGCCCTAGTGACAGCTTTTTTCGGTAAGGTTGTTGACGTTGCGATAGTATCGTGCAGGTGTGATCATGAGCCTAGCCAGTAGCCCCGGCTCGTTTTTGGTGGTCGTCCTCGTTGCGCTGGCAGCGGTGGTGGCGGCACGGGCAGCAGCAGCAGCAACAGCAGCAGCAACAGCAGCAGCAACAGCAGCCGGTAGCAGCCCGAACCTAATCCTGCACCATGGCTTTCCCTCACTCTTTATCCCCAAGCCGTGCTTTTCGAACAAGCCGGTCCTTCCAAAACGTAATGACGCTGAGCTAAGGATGGACGAAGAGCTTCTGTGCAAAATCAGTGCGCTCACAACTGCCATCGATAGAAGACTCCCTGCAGATAGACAAGAGGTTTAGGTAGTGTTCGTTTAGGCGTTGACAAGCCTTTTTGTTGTCTGTGCTGCAGGGAACTAATTTTAAGCGTCTGTTTCGGGACAACGGCTCAAAGAGCCTATTGCCGCCACCCAGAGACGCAGAACCCAGACCCAAATGGACCAAAACCCTGAATCCAAACCCCCCCTCAAAGAAAAAACCAAATCGCTAGTTCCCCCCCCNCCCCCCCTCACCCCCACCCCTTAAACACGACTCACGAAAAGAAACGCGACCCTTGGTGGCTCTGAGCAGACAAGCTGTTTTGTAAGTCTTTCGAATTCAGTAGAACAGACCCTAGAGGACTCCGTGAGCGCATGGCTAAGGACGGAGGGGCTCCTTTAGACCCGAATCTTGCTTTGGTTTGGGTGTTTGGGTTTGCGGCCCCCTACCCAGAGCCCAACGCTGAGGTCCAGTCGATGAACATGACCAAAAAACGCAGTAGAAGAACATCTTGCAACATTCAACCACCGTGATGATCCTTGCAACCATGCTGAGGATAGCAATATGACTACCGATGAAGCTACCCAGTCATCCCGCATCAGCCGTGCAACTATCCGAAAGCTACCAGACACCCTTAGCCCTTAGCTTTAAATTCCACTACACTCACCGGAGCAGCAGGCGAAACCTCCAAGCTGAGCCATACACCTTGAACTTTAAGCCCTAACAAATAAAACCGAAGCTCTATACCCCACGGCACGTCAGAAGCACATTGCTTTGGGCCTGTTTGTTTTTCTGTGAAGGTTTGGGGTTAAAAGTTTTCGGTCAGCAAATACAAACTCCAGAATTCGGCAGTGCTTGTGACAATCGTGGCTCTCACAGTTCTCTGGGCTTGCGCTGCTGCTGTGCCACTTTGGCGAACATCCTGGGCAGAACCAGGGTCGCGGCTTTTCCAAGCCGTGCGTCGTTCTTGATGGCTGGGTTTCGCGTTGAAGATTTAGGGTACAGGGTTCACACTTTCAGAGTCTGCAAGGCCTCAAGAGTATCATAGGAGCAAAAGGGTCAGCAGTGATCGCAGTAGTTGTGCCAAGAATGTTAGTTCCAGAAATCAACCATAATTGTCGGAGAAGCAATGCTTGGGGAAGTTCATGGATTTCGTTGCAATCGTTGTAACGGCCATACTAAGAGCATTAGGGCATTAGGGGTAGCCATTTCGATAGGGAACTTGATATTATCAAAGCTGGCAATAGTCATGATGACGAGAAGATTGGGCCTAAAACCGTCATGATGGCATAGCGGTGACATTGATCATGGTAAGACTGCTGGCGCTAACCAGTAACACAACACTGGCCTTTGGGCGATGGCAATCACGGACATGTTGATTTCTAAACATCAACAACGGAGAGTTTGACAGGTTTACTCGTTTCAAGTTTTGGGCTAGTCCAAAAGCCCTAAGCCTTCTGACACGTCCGTCGTAAGCCCTCAAGCCCTCAATAGTTGCAAACCTTACGTAATTTTTCCAGAGCCCTCCACGCGCTCAAGAAATTCGCGAAATCCAGCGCTCGAGATTTTCTGACGGATGGCTAGCATCCCTCAGCATTCCGCAACCTGAGCCCTGCTCCGGGGCCATGCGGCCATGGGGCAAAGGAACCTCAGCAGGACGACGACGGTAACGGCCAAAAAGTCGATGTAGAAATGATGGGCACGCACACATAGACTATGCAAACGCAGAGTGTAGCGATAGAAGGAGGAGTAGCTTAAGGACAAGACATCATGGCCATCCGCCAACCACTAGTTAAAAGTAGTTCCGGGACCTGTGCAGACACCGAGCTTCAAGGCAGAAGAGGCATGGGAACGGCCCAGTGTGAGCCTGTTGTAAGACTCACAGTTCTGGGAACGCAGGTTGCTCTACGAGGAGAACTGTGTAACTGCAACGCGACACGCTGGGTTTTGGGGCGGAGTTTCTTACCTAGAATGCTAGTCTCATTTAGGTCAGGGTTGTCATGACATGAAGCTTTGCAAACTCTGATTCTTTGTCCGACCAAGCATCCCAATCCCTTGAACCGAGTCCCAAACCCTAAATGCAAATCCCAGAATTCAACTCCCGAAACCCAAAACCCAAAATAGCAAAGCTCCGACCCCAAACCCAGCCCCCACACCCTACACCCTGCCCCCGGTCGCCTTGTTCGTCAAATACAGGACCCTAGAGAGCTCAAGGCTCCAAATCTGAGACCCTAAACTGCGAATCTTTCCTAAATCCGAAAATCCGACATCTTAAATCGCGTCAACTTCGTAAAACGCAACGAGACCATGGCCTTTCCCGTAGCACAGCGGCCCCCTGACTCCAGCGCCCTGGAGGTGGGCCAAGCATTAGACCTGGCAAGTCTCGAGGCCTCCGCTTGAGGGCATGAGTCTTCTAGGATCCTAAACACCCTGACGCCCAAAGTTTGGGCGAAGGAGTCGAGAGTCGACAGGTCTGTTGTTGCGGGCTTTTGGTGTTGAGAGGGCTCTGGAGTCTTGGGTTTTTTGGAGCCATTGTTGAGGCTGAGGGAAGGTCCGGGGGTTCAGTATTTTAAAGTTAAGAAGTTAGCGTTTGATGTTGGCCATGCAGATCTTTGGGGCTTTCCTAAGTCTTGCATGGCAGGGTCTCCTCAAAGTAGGTTGGGGTTGGCTCCTCTTCTGTCAGCCCGTCGTTTCTGAAAGCACTTTCTTCCTGCAGCATGGGCCTTTTGGGGCGGGGAGGGGGGGGAGGGGGGAGACATGCTAAGTCTCTGAAGCCATAGAAAGCTCGGGAGCTCCTCCCAGGCAGAGCCTCTTAAACCTCTTTTCACACAACGACCCGTGTCGGTTTAACCCCCAGTCGGTTTAAGAAGTTACCCGAAACCCCTGAAACTCTCAACCTCAAGCCCTAAATCTAAAAACTCGAAAACCCTGAGAGTAGGACCTGAGTTGCGCTAAATCCCAAGGATCCCGAAAGTCTTCTTTATGCTAGAGCCTCAGATTATGATTCGAGGTCTGTGAAGGAAATCCAAAGGGTCACCAACCCACAATCTCACACCCTACGAAACCCCACGAAACCTTGAACCCCAAAACCCCAAACCTTCGACATCGGTCTCGGAAGGCCCAGAGGCAACTCTACGCCTTCTGTGCGGCGACCATGCCCGACCTCGAGCTACTTGGCAAGAAGCCTTGGGTGCTTTTTTTTTTAAGGTTGGAGCTCTTCTGGTATCTGTAAAGCCAGGTGCCTCATAAAGGATTTATGTATGGTTTAGGGTTGTTGAAATGAGCTGCTTGGAAGGAGCCTCTTCAGGGCCGCACAAGGTTAGTCAGTCTGTTCGGTTTTGAAGCCCAAGGTTTGTGCCTCGGGGCACTTTTTGTAGCTTACAGGGTTTATTCTGGTTGGAAAAGGGTTTTTGACTTAGAGTACCTTGTATTCAGGGTTTGTTGTTAATGTACGATAAGGAGTTTATTTGGCGTGGGTTGTTAGTGTTTCTTGGGGTTGGGGCTTCGAGGATTTAGAGTTTAGGGGTTTAGGTTTTGCAGGGATTGTTGTTGTAAGGAGCTGCTTGGGAACAACTTGGGGGGGATCATGGCGATGTCTATAAAGAGGGTCGCGTTTTGGGTTTTAGGTACAGGTTTAGGTTTTATGAGCCTGAAGGCCCAGTAAAGCCGGCATACCCTCAAGACCTGAAAACGACTTCCTCGAAGCCCTACATCCTAAAAGCCCTACGAACTTAACGCTCGAGGCTAAATTCCTAAAGCTCTGCCAAAATCAAAAAAACTCCTGAATACCCGATCAAGCGCTAGATTCCGTAAATCTTGGCCGAGGATCCTATCTCGCAGTTGCTGGGCCCTGGACTTCAAGCAGCAGCCTTGGGAAGGGCTCTGAGTTTATTAGGGTTACGATATATACCGAAGATTTCGCTCATCTTGGCTTACACAGGTATACAGTGTTCTCTCGGCTTTACCGGGTCCTTCAAAGGGTATGGGCTTGGGTTCGAATTCCCAACCGACACCTGGACCTCAACTACCGACGTGTGTGGAATCACCATAGTCCAACTTCCTGCCCTCGTGAAGCACTAAAACCCAGACCCCAAACACTTCCGAGAGAAACCTTCACTCGATCCTGATACTTACATAGAAGCTTGAATATTACCAACCTTGTTGCTTAGAGTTTGTTATCATGTCTGTTGTTATTCTGACTATCATTGCTATTCTTCTTAGCGTTACTCGTATACTCACATTTAGGCATGCCACAAACACCCTTTGACTCCTAAGGCTCTGGCTGGAAGCGCGGGGAGAGAAGTTTCCGGTGCAGCCGACGCCCCGGCTTTCGGTGACTTTGGGAAGCCGTACAGGGTTTAGGGTTTAGGGGGTCGAAGCACAATCACAGCAACAAAAAGGCTCCAAATTCCTAAGGCCATGAGGCAGTCAAGCTTTCGAGAGCCATTGTCACAAGAAGACCACAAACATGTAGAGCCCCAAGTGCCAGAGGACCGGCACGTCAGCTTGGGGGTTGAGGATAGAATAGAAAATTCGGGGTTCAGGGTGGGTTTAGGGCTGAGGGGTGCTTATGCCCTTGTTGTTGCCTGGCGGAGCCTTCCGTGCAAGACTCAGAGTCTCGGGTTTTGTGTATTAGTTGGGGTTCGGGATGGAGGTTTTGACGATTTCGTGCTCTTTCGCCTGCCGGGGCCTTGCTTCTTGATCTTCAGCTCCCAAGCTGCAGACTCAAACTACGGCATGTAAAGGTATATATACTTTTTTGCAAATTCGGGTCTCTTTTTTGCGGTCCTCTTGGTCACGGAGACGGTCTTCGCCCAGGGTCTAGGGTCGATGGCGGTGTCCGGAAATCAGCCGGTTTATGCATTTTGCGGGCGGGCACTTGAGGACCATCATCGGTTGCTTGGGTTTAGGACCATGTAGGCCTTGGAGGTTAGGCCGAGGCTGCATATCCTTTTACCCGCAAGCTATCATGTGCTCATTCTCCATCCGCACACCTTGAATCCCAAAGTCTAGAATCCAAGCCTCAAATCCTACATGCCTACACTCTAAACGTAAGCTCCAAAACCCAGACCTCGTACCTTCTGGCGTCCTTCAGCATCATCGAAGGACCGAAAATTTTTGGGCCTATCTGACGGCCTTTGCTGCCGACGAGGGCATGGAGAAGGACTCTTGTACTCTCCGGTTGGGTTTGTTGGGTGATTAGCAAACAGTAACCCATATAAGGTTTTAGCACGTCCGATGTTCTGCTTTATACTACAGTGACGTCGTTGGATAAGAAGCTCCTGTATCCGAGGCAGGGTACCCTGGATTTCTTGTTTAGATAGCGCTCTGTTCAGGGTCATAAGTGATACCCGCCAGGTTTAGGGTACCCTGGATTTCTTATTGGAGACGTATCGTGCGCCTTTTGACGCCGTCCAGAGCTCAACATGGACGAAGAGCCCGGGGCGGTAATAAACCGCCTATTAGAGGATGGCGATGTTCAGATCATGATCCTCCCCCGTCCCCTTTTGGCCAATGTAGTGCGCCGCCCTGTGCAGCAAACACTGCACAACTTCGGGCGAATTCGGAAACTCTCGCCGATTTGCTGCACAACCCTCCTGGGCTCAAAAAAACCAGGAAATAAGAAATCCAGCCCCTGGATTTCTTNTGCAGCAAACACTGCACAACTTCGGGCGAATTCGGAAACTCTCGCCGATTTGCTGCACAACCCTCCTGGGCTCAAAAAAACCAGGAAATAAGAAATCCAGCCCCTGGATTTCTTATTTCTTGGGGGGCGGGAGCAAAACACAGGAAATAAGAAATCCAGCCCCCTGGATTTCTTATTTCCTGGGTTTGGGGCCGGCCAAAAACCAACGAAATAAGAACTCCAGCCCCCGATTTCTTATTTCCTGTGTTTTTGGTCCGGCCAAAAAACCAGGAAATAAGAAATCCACCTGGATTTCTCATTTCGAAATCCATATCAAATCTCATATCAAATCTCAACCATCCACCCGTTGCCTTCTGGCGAATTCCGAAACGCTCGCCGATTTGCTACAGGAATCCTAAGCCCGTCAAAGCGACCGGATCAAATCTTCACTTTTGCGGCTTGCCTTCGGGCGAATTCCGAAACTCTCGCCGATTTGCTGCAGGAATCCTAAACCCGTCAAAGCGACAGGATAGCAAATCTTCACCTTTGTTGCTTGCCTTCGGGCGAATTCCGAAACTCTCGCCGATTTGCTGCAGGAATCCTAAACCCGTCCATTGGGGTTTCCGCTAAGTTTTAAGGCTCTAAGTGCTGTACTCATTTCCCCCCCTTTAACCTGAAGCTCTAAAATCCCGAAACCTTGAGCCCAAATTTCAAGGTACCGCAACGTGTTTAGGGTCCTGCGCTTCTGGTCTTGGGGGCAGCATTTAAGAAATTGGATAAGAAATTGGGTTTCGGGGGTAGGGGACCCTGGATTTCTTATTTCCTGTTGCTTGGTTGTGGCAGAGTTTAGCACATGTTCGCCCAAATCCAGGGGCTGGGTTTCTTATTCAATGTTTTCTTATTCAGTGCTGGCGCTGTACTTTATTTCACTGCTAAACGCTTAGTGGGGCTTCCAAGTGTTGGGGCCNATTCAGTGCTGGCGCTGTACTTTATTTCACTGCTAAACGCTTAGTGGGGCTTCCAAGTGTTGGGGCCGGGGGCCGTCAAACTTTGGATAGCGGGAGAATGGACAGTTGCACAGGGGTTGTGCGCCATTTGTACAAGGCAGCTATGGACAAGTGTGAGGGCGTCCAGCAGCTGGTAAGGCTGCGGAAGTACAGTGCCATTGACAGCTTCCGGCAGACGATTTTGCAGAGGTCTTCGATCTGTTGCTGGCCGCGACAAGATGCCTGCTGCCGTCCATGATGCATGCTTCGGCATTTAGGGTTCCGAGTTTTTGATTTTTGTTGGAAGATTGCCGTGGCCGAAAGTGCAGCAGATCTTGGTCTCCCTCTCCACGATCGCAGACTTTCAGTTCGCATAGCATTCAAAAGACTGCCTTCGGGGTGTGCATGAACTGCTGTCACGGTTACAAAAGGACAAGGTTCCTGAATGAGGGTCCAAAACTATGCTATAAGGAGCTTGTGTTTGGGGTTTGTGTTCGTAAGTTGAACGGAAGCTTCGTATTTGAGAGTAGATGGTCACGGCATCGATGTCGGCAAAGGCAGGAGCCCGGCAAATTGGGTAGAAGATCTGTCCCCTCAGCCCTTTGCTGCGAGTAGTTATACCCCACCCCAAGCCCTGCACGCCTTTCAGGATTCAGCCTCCGATTCAAAGGTCTTCTCGTCAGAAACCCCAACCTTCAAACCTACGTAAGTAGGGCGGACAAGATGGGAAATGAAGATTGTAAAAGGGTTGTTGGGATACCAAGTAGACGTAGTAAGCCTAAACTTTGGTCCCCAAACCGAAACCCTGGACTCGAAACCCCAAGCCCGGAATCCCCAAACCCCAAAACAATAATCCGCGTCGGTGGTAGCCCCGAAACCTTAACTCCTAAACCCGAAACCCTCAAACTCTGAGCCCCAGACCTCCCCTGCTCTTCCGCAATCATCTGCTGCAGTATTTCTGGTACGAGACCGGTGGTTGGGAGCCCCAGAAAATTCTTTGGGTGTTCGCTGGTGTCGTAGCAATGGCAACACTTCCGTAATCCATTGATAACAACATGAATAATGCTGATGAGTATAGCAAGACAAGACCAGTGATCAATAAAATCTTTTAAGGATATCGCTGGAATTACACGAATACGGCTTGTAAGAATACGGCTTGTAATGATGGTGGTAATGTTGATGATCAGGATGAAAAATAACCACGAAGAGTAACAAGAGGTAGCTCAGCAGCGGGCAGGGCGAACAGCAAAGCTGGCTTTGGGATGTAGAGTTTGGGTGGAACGTCAGCCTTGTTAAAGGTTGAGGGATCGAAGCGCGTTCCTTTATTGACGGTAGAATGGCGTGCTGTTAAATATCAGTTTCGAAATAGAGCTAATGAAGCTAATGAAGCGTTAAAGCGTAGGGTCCAACACTCAAACAATCATGCGTTCTGACCCTCCGTAGTTAGAGGATCGCTAATCAGTCTGTGGAAGCCAGTAAGCTTCTGATACGTCTACGAGAAGCCTGTGCTGCAAACGGTCGAAATTCGGAAACTAAGTGGGCTTCGTGTGCGGCTAGAAATACGAATTTGCAGCCTGCTGCTGTTTCGCTGGCAGCGCCTGCGACAACTCCCAGCCAAAGGTGGATGCCTGTGTAGTCCATGTCGACCAAGTATGGCCAGTTTGTGATTGCTAGCATCTGGATAAGGACGCCGTGATGCCCTGCATCACTCAACGAATCATTAATAACCCTTCGTACACGCACCAAAGCCCCGATGCAAATCTTCTGCAACTAACCCCAACAAACCACTTTCTCCCCTAAAGCCCTCTCAAATGGCCCTAGAGCATGAAGTCCTTAAACGCCCTACACCCCTAGCTTTAACTTCGGACCCTAAGTCTTCCTGTAAGATGCCTAACACCCATTTCTCTATATGGTCAGGCGTCTGGCGTTCCCAGCCCCCCCCCCCCC
>BGNK01002471.1:39545-100649 GCA_003297005.1 Symbiodinium sp. clade A Y106
AACCCTAACGAACCTACACCCCAAACCCTCCCTAAGCCCTTGTCGACTTGAAGCCTTATACTTTTTAACCCAAAACCCAAAACTCAAAAGCTTAAGCTAGACCCAAAACCCCAAAACCCACACAACCACCCCACAGGGGGAAGAGGGAACCCACACTCCATCCCACAGGAGGGGGGGCATCCTGGACCATAGACCATGGAGGGGGGGGAGGGGGGGGGCCTCTGAGCGCGTGACCATATATCCCCAGAGCCCTACGCTACCACAAACCTTTGATTTCCACATCAGTTGGTCTCGTGGGCACCTTCGCTGTCTTCTCTGTGCCCCTGGTTTCCGCGGACGAGGCGGCCACGGTCCGCGGACGCGCGGGCCCAAGGTACGGTTTAATGTCTGAAGGCATGTCGGTGAGCTCAGAACTCGCGTTGAATTAAAACTGGGCTCCTTCTCTTAGTCGCATGTAAGGTAATTAATTTTAATTAAACCCTCGGGCCTTCAATGTGATTAAGACAACCGGTAGTGGGGGAGGGGAGAGATCATGGGCCTGGAGTCCAGAGTCGGTTGAAGGCGTAGCGATTGCTCTTGAGTTTAGGGGGGTTTGCGGTTTAATTAGCGTTTAGGTTCAGGATTCAGGTCGCAAATTGTTGGGCGCAGATCATTCCTTACATTATCGCGGCCGCAATAATTAGTCATCCTATTCTCATTGTTTTCAAAAATAAGGTATGATGTTGTATTCTCTTGCAATGCCTAGGCTTAAACCCTAAACTTGATTGTTTGCATTCACGAACATTCCACCCCTGTGGTTTCGGCTGGGGATTGCTCATGGTTTGTTGCTCCAGTCAATCTACGGTCCACGCATCACGATTTAAGGGTAGAACTTGTTTGTATTTTATGGTATTCTCTGTTTGCAGACGTGGCAAACATGTTCGGTGTATACCCTCCTGCAACTCGGAAGTCTCCCTTCTTGCAGGGGCAGCATGGTGCAAAGCGAATTTTAGAGGCTGAGTCGCGTTTCCAGGCTCAGTTGACCGCAGTTCTGCAGACACTGAGAATGTGGCCAAGAGCCACGTAGTGCCTCTCTAGAGCAAATCTGAGTCATGTAAACCCTAAATCCTAGATTCCTAAACCCTATGCCCGAGCGACTCAGAGAGACCCAAGGTTGGGAGTCGTACCTGAGCCTCAGGCACGTGGGACGTAGTGGAAGTCTGTGGGAGGGCTTCCGAAGCGTTCTAGAAAGGTGGAAACAGTGTAAACGGCCTCAATGAGGGGTCTGCAAGGGTCTGTAGCCTGCAGTCGAAACGCGATGTTTGCAATCGAGATCGCAGTAGTGCCAAAAAGAACCGGAATTATAAGTTGAAATCCCAGGGCATGTTTCATGTTATCAACGACATTGTGGCATCAACAAAAGTAGCTCTTCAAAATGCATGAAGTCATGAAGCTAGACGTACAGCTTTGCGTCCACCAGTTGGTTTGCCTCCTGACATAGCCGAGCACCTTCCACGACTGCTCGTGGCAGCACGCGAAGCTTATATCCAAACGGCAAGTGGCATCCCCGCCGCATTGTCGTGGTGTGTATGAACATGCATACTGACTGTTTCACCCGGACGCAAAGCAGAGTACTCGAGGATGTACCGGTCTAGGCAGACCCGTCGTTGTACACTCGTCCATAGAATTAACCGTTGACTTCGGGAGCCAGTTCTCAAGCTTCCCGATGCCGTAAGCTCTAGAGCTAGATCCTCCTCAAGGATTTAAAAAAGCAGACGGCGTGTGAGGCTTGCAGGCTGTCAGAGAGGGGGGAGATCTTGGGATTGCTCAGGTTGCGGCTTCAGGGTTAAGGCTTTATGCAGAGTTTCATTCGGACGCCGTGGCCCTCAAGCCGTTTCTGGTTGAAGCTTCCAGGACTCTAAGCCCTCTAGCACCGAAAATCCAACCGCTGGCCGGCCCTCGATTGCGCTTGCTGCTTTACGCGCGGGTGCACGGCGTTGGCGGCTTTGGGGCTGCATGGGTCCGGTCGACCTCGTTGTACTTGGGAGGTGTGAAAAACTCGTACCCATCGCTTTGTTTGAGCACGCGGTGGTACGCGGAGGTAGGGAGGATGCGGAAGCGGAGCTTACCATACAGTCCACCCCACTGCAGCCGAAAAAGAAACTTTCAAACAAAGACCCAAAGCCAGCATTTGCCTCAAACCCCAAAGCTTAAGCCAGGGCACACTAAACCCTAAAAGGTAGAACCTCGGTCGCGAAGCCTTCCTTGGCTTATGAGACCTTGTTATCAAGTCAGAAGCCACCCTGAACCCCAAGCTTGGGACCGGCATTGCTCTCAGGAGAACAACCCGAGTGGAGTGGGGTGGGGCGGGGTTGGTTTGAGGTCAGAGTCTAGTGTTATGTGGGATTCGTTTTCGAGCTTGCAGGGTTCATATACTTCTTTGCGCAAATGTGAGACACCTAAGCACTAGACCCTTCGCTGCTGAAGCCTCTCAAGCCCCAAGCCTTCCACCGTAACGGCGCAACGTGAGGCCTGGCATTCCAAGCCAACCCTGGTTGGTAGCAGAGGACCTGCAGGCCAGTGGGCCGGGCCGGTTGCACTTAGGTTTGCGGTGGAGGATCGATTAAGTTACGACAATAATGAAACCATATTATTTACTATAGATCCCTATTGTGGTAATTTAAATTAAGTCCATAATGGGATCTTAGCAGAGATGGGTTGTGGGGTTTGTGGGAGAGGGTGTGATGTGAGGGGGTAGTAAGAAGGTCTAAGTTGGGTTCAGGATCCCTTTGGAGCCTTGCTAGAAGGACCCTTCGCCTGGATAAGGGACCTCGACTTCTCTTGCAGTGAAACCTCCTAGAAAGCGAACAGAGCTCTCCAGGGTTTCGAGGGTTGAGACAACGGTTCAGAGATTGAGGGCTTCGAAGGGGTATATATAGATTTTCGGACATTATGGTTGAGAGAAAGACTTAGGGACTTGGGGGGTTTAGGGTTTAGGCTTCAGAGATATATTTTCAAGGATGTTAGCCTTGACGGCTTCCGGAATCTAGGGTTTTGGGTTGCGGGGTCTGCTTGGAGGTCCTCGGGCCCGAGGAGTAATTTATCAATTTCGATACATGCAATAAATGTCAGCAGAGTAGATGTTGAAGAAATCCACAGCACTTTAGCTATACAGCTCATTATGTTATGTTATGTTACGTTACATATTATGGGGTCATGTCGTTCACCGATATGCTTTTTGAAGTGACTGGCCAGCTTTTGAGATACATTAATTTCCACGGTCCAGACTGCATGCCCTGCACCCTATATCCTACACCATACACCTCAAGCCCTAAACCCCCGGAACTAAACCAGACTAAACCTTGAACCCCAAACCCTCAAGCCTAAACCCAGAATCCTCACAGAAGGCCAGAAGGCCCGCACTTTTCGCTCAAATTGGGACCTCTCTTCTCTGCTCCTCCCTAAAACCTCACTCAAAGCTTAGGTGCACCCTGCTGCAGCCATTTGTTTCACTCTTACGACATCAACTCTTGGAGCTTCTTAAAGTGACTCGATAAAGAAGCTATCTACATTCCACAGGCCAGTGTGTGTCTTGGCCCAACAGCCAAGTCAGGCCCATAACATTGCCCCAGACAGTTTGTATCCCTAAGTGCACGACGCCATGCAGGGCCAAGCCAACATCCTATGACCCCAGAGCACCACACTCACAACCCTAATCCCCGGAACTTCAAACACTAAATTTCCAAACCCTAAACCCTAAACCCTCAGTGAGAGAGCAGCCAAACAAACATACCATGGGAAAGCTCAGCGATAGCGGAGACTCACTGTCTGGCGCAATCCTTCAGGCTCCTTGTCTATGTCTGGGGTCTAGCCGGGCTTTTGGTGTTAGGGTTGGGTTGTATCAGGGTGTTGCAGGCTTGTAGAAGGGATTCACGCAGGGTCTGGGGCTTGGAATTCGAAAGTTGTTGTAGCCCTAACTAGCAAGATCGTTACTTTAAGATTTCCAGAAGGGACCCTTAATCTGCCGAAATCTCACTATGATAGTGTAGGGACGTCGCAGGCTTAGTTTGATGGTTTGCGGACTTGGGGTTCGAGGCCGTAGGGGTTTAGGGATGTAGAGTTTAGGGTTCGTGACTCACTACATAGGCCTTGCACCGTAAACCCTAGCGAGTTTTTTCATGCTGCAAAGGGAATGTTTCGGGATGATACTGTGCAGGTCTGGTTTTGAGAGTGACCTTTCAGGATGAACAGGTCTGACAGGCCTCTGCCACGGACTTTTTCAGGTGTTTCTGAACTTTTGGGATATACCCCAAAGCTTAGCCCTTTCCAAAGCTTATCCTGTTACGAGTCAGATATATGCATACATTATATATATATATATATATATTTACACATGTTATAGGATAGATAGATAGCTAGATACACAGATAGGAAGATAGATAGGTAGATAGATAGATAGGTAAATAGATATATAGGTTGCTTCCCCCAGATAACAATAAGACAAGGAGCAGGGAACTGAAGATGCTATGACCCCAATAGCCGTTCATGAATGAACGCCGTCATGATAGTAATGGCGCTGCCTGATTGTTAATCAACACAAACATCCACCATGACCACCGGCACTACCAGCACCACAATCGCAGCACCAGCACCCGGCTCTACCACCTCCACCAGCGTTACCACCGCTGAGCAGGAGCAACCTTCAACCTTGAGCCTGTTTGTTTGTTTCGGGCGGAGCTCTAGACGACAGGTGCACGGGGTCGAGAGAGATGCGACTAGTCGGGAGATGCACATCCTGTTCAGTGGCTGCGCATCTCAGCTCAAGAGGAGAGGGTGTTCAGGGCTGGGTTTTTGGGCTTTAGGGCTTCAAAGTCAGGCTCTCGGGTTTGGTTCCATGCTTTGCAGGGTGGCAAGAAATCCCAAGTAGGATGGCTCGCAGAAAGCAGCAGTTTCCGGTCCGTCGGTAAGACCTCACACATGCTGGCAAACACTTTCATAACAATGGCATCTTCATACTAGTTTCTTCGGTGCGGTTTCCTTGCCTACGGCTGTGACTAGCACTAGCAAAGCTTGTGTGACCAGTATCGGAGTTCATACTTAAGTTTATCACGATTACGCTTCTCGCTATCCGTCCTACGATTGCCCACTACTGTGCTTATTATGCTTGTACGGCTATATGATTGGCAGTGGTATACTGTAGTTTTTCTTCTCCTTCTTATAGTTTGCATTCTGCATAGGCAGTCCACACAGGTTGGCTACATCAGCGCCTCCCTTTCTGAGGAGGGATCAGCGAAGATCGGGGCAGCTCGGCAGTCTCTCTTTGAGGGTTTTGGGTTTCAGAAGCAAGTCACCGGTACAGGATGTCCCGAGCCCCTTTACCGTTGGAGCAACTACTGCTACCCAAAGCCATAACCCGAAGCTTTAGGGTTTCAGCGTTCAGGGTTGAGGGTTGAGGGCTTTAGGGTTTGGGGCCTAGTGTGGTGTCGAAGCCACGAAGCCACGAGCCTTGAACTGGCCATCCCCTTGCGAGATGTTGCGCAGTGCAGGTGGGATCTCTAGGGCTGGCTGAGGCGGCTAGGATTTTGACAAGAAGCACCTCAACACCCTACACCTTGAGCTGACCTTGAGTTCTTTGCAGGCTTTGGCGGATTCTGAGAGACAGTGCACAGCCTCAATCCCTACACCCTGAACCCTAACATCCTGAAGCCCAACTTCCTGCACTCCGCCCTAAACGTAGATGTTAAACTCTGAGCCAGCCCTGGGCCCTTCTTAGCAGCTCCTCCTAAATGCCCTCAGATCGTCCAGCACCTTGCAAACATATGAGGCCCCCATAGAAGTGAGCACTTCGAACCCACAAAGCCTTCAAAAGCCTTCAACATAGCACCCAAAAGCTCGAAACCCCCAATGCCTTACGCCCTACAAGCCGCAAAGGAGAACACTTCTTAATGCACCACTCGCCCGACAAGCGAGGTGGTGCAGTTCGACTCTGCTGAGTCCGCCTTCCAGGCCGAAACCCTAAATCCCAAGCCCTAAGCTTCCTTCTGTCAGAGGTTTGGAGAGTTTTGACTTGTTTGGTCATGTTGGGACATAGTCTTAGACCTTTCTGCTAATCATCTGGGATTTGTAGGGCCTGAACTCTTGACAGCTGGGGTTTAGGGGCTTGGGTTTTGTATTGTAGGGTTCATACTCAGGTTGCGTCTATATTATCTCGTCTTTTAGGGTCTGAGTAGTCGGTGTTGGTTATGGTCTAAGAGTCTAGAGTATGGGTGGGTTTAAGGCTTAAGGGTTTAGGGTATGCGGACCCAGGATTTAGGGTGTTGGGTTTGTGAAATATTGCAGCCTGGAGAAGTGGGTATGACGTTTCCTGCTTGAAAGCCCTCAACAAGCGAGCAGTAAGAGTCAAAGCCTGGCAAGCCCAGTCCTCGCCGTATATCTGCATCCAACGCTCCAAACCCTAAAACGCCAACTCCTCAAGGAACCTAACTTCGTTCTATGTGGTTTCAGCTAATTTGCCTTCTTTAAGGATCGTCTCAGTAGGGACGAGCTTTTGTGGGACTTCCGGACCCTGTAGACCCTGTCATTAGGATTGACTAGTCAGACAGTTGAAATTTTAGAAGCTCCAACCAACCATGCATGTAATTAAATCAAAGCCCCCATCAAGCCCTTATGCAGAACTCACACCTTGGTGAAACCCTTCTTCGAGAGGCCGCTCATGCACGCAAGGGTTCCTCTTGGGATCCGGCGACGGGTCCTGTGTCGCCCGGTGGAGGGAATTTGCTTCTATTGGGCCTTTGGGCCTTTGGGGGTTTGTAGAGGCTGGGGTTTCAGGTTTGGAGGTCTGGGTTTGGTGGTTTTTGGTTTGGGGCCGTAGGTTTCGTCTTGAGTTTACGGTTTATGGGTTTCGGGTTCAAGGTTCGGCGGTTTAGGAATGAGGGCGATTAGGATTCAGGTTTTGGGGCTGCCGGGTATTACGGCTTCAGGGACGCTGGTGCAGAGCAGGAGTCCCGCTGAAATCTCTCAGCCTCTCATTCCGATGCAAGGCTCCTTCGACCGGTTTCAAGCCGAACGTCCGACATGACAAGGAGGCGAATGCAGCCGCTGAACCTCTCGAGTCTCGGAGAGAAGTAAGCAGCTCATGAGCGACTGTAGCAACACTGGCCCTGCTATGTTTAAGTGGTTATTTCCGAATCATGGCAGAATAAGACTGTCACCATACTCCGTCAAACACGTAGATTATTGCTTGGGTGCCTGTGTTGTCGCGGCCATGGTTTGCTTGAGGCTGCTTACGTAGGCGTGTAAGGTGATTCACAGAGGATGTGCCGGAGTGTGGGGATGGTACAACCCAGGGAATTCTGAGTGAGGTCCAAGCTCAAAGCCCGTCAACCCAGGAGACCGTGAATCCCTAGACCATCAAGTAGTGCAGCAACCTCGAATTTCAGAAGTTTACAAGATACGAGTTTCCAATGTTTTTCAATCTTTGAAAGCAGGATGGTGCTTAATGGCCCATCGTTCTCTAAACTCTGAAGTTTGCCGACAGGCGGAGGCAGGGCCGTGGAATTAGGAATAGAACTTTTCGAGACCAATATAAAACCCGTAAGCCTCTGTGTCGAATCCTGAGGGAGATCCGCAGCGGGAGCTCGCCGCGCCCCACGACGCCCCGAAGTTGGAGGTCCGATGTCGCGTTGAGGATTGTATAATGAGGGTCCCTTTACGATTACGGGTTCTGTAGGGTTCAGGGTTTTATGAGGGTGTTATTCCTGACGGAAGTGTTAGAAGGCTGGTTTCACGGTTCACGTGCCGGCCCTGAAAGTTGGGCCGCTTTTAGAACTTTAGTGTCGTTCGTGATTCTTATTATTGCAATATGTGACATGTGAGTTTCAGAGACAAAGGGAACCTGTAGAAACCCTAGCCCGAGAAGGAGACCCCTTATTTGCAGAACCTCTTGAACCCCCTTGCGACACCATCAGAAACCTTCTACAACCCATACACCTGCAATAGGGACCGTTTCGGACGCCGTAAATCAAGGCCCTGATGTATATGTGCCCTATGAAACCCTTCTGGAACAGCTGTAGGCCTGACTTGCCCGAACCTCAGGGATGTCCGCGCCGGGAGCTCACCACGCACCACGACACCCCGAAGTTGGAGGCGAGGTTTAGGTTGAGGATTTCATGATGCGGGGCGTGCACGGGCTTATAGCGTTTAGGGTCTCATAGGGGTCTTAGAAGGGTGTTCTCCCCGAGCTTCGTGTTGAGGGCAATTTAGGATCCGGCTACCAGGGATTATGAGCAGGTTTTCAGGCTGAGGGCATTTGCGTTCAGGGGCTCTCCGGTGCTAAAGAAGTGGTCAGGCCAGGGTCTTAGATTTAGGACGTGCTGTTTGGGTTTAGACTGGGCTGGGGTTTAGGGCTCAGAGTTCAGGGTTCAGGTGCAGCAGAGGGTTGTCGGGGGGGATTTTAAGGGTTGGCAGGGCTTGATTAGGCTTGGGTTTGGGAGTTGTTCTCAAAGCATTTGTAGGTCATCGTGTTTTTTCTTGAGCTACCTGTACCTTGGCTTTGATTTTTGAACGTTCAAATTGCAAGACTTGCATGCTTATGGGTGAGGAGGGTTGTATTGTTTGCGATTCGATCGGGATACCTTGCCTTAATCCCACAGCTAACCCCTACCACACCTTGAAATGCATGAAGCTCAAATTCACAACCCAGAGTGAACCTACTCAGATAGTGATTAATGCCTCAAGCCGGATTGCGCCTCAAACCCTCAGGATTGTCGTAGTCGGTCCGATTGGCTAGTGATTAATTTGTTTGTGCATGCACACATACCAAGAACTTACGAGATGTCCCCACATGGACTCCTGGTGCAGCCAAAGCAGAATGCCTGCTCGCCAGAACTGAGTCCACGAATGTCACACCGAGGACTTCGGGAGCAGAAACCGCGAGATCTAATCACTGTGCGCAGAGTATATTTGTATGTGATATTTGTATACGATAAGATAATTAAGCCATGATAGTAATACTGAAATGTTGTTCCGCGGATTGGGCTTGATTAGTGGGACTGGGGGGGGCGTTGGCGCGTGCGGGTTTATCGCGGTTCGTTCAGGGTCCAGGGTTAAGCATGGACTCAGAGTTGCCGTCGCCAGCCAATTTCGTGTTCGAAGCTTTGATTGGATTGAATGCGTTCTGCACCGGTTGGGACGTGATGCAGTTCAAGGTCGGGTCAGGTCAGAAAAGCAGGGGCCCTTTGCAAATGGAAAGGGCGAGCCTGAATCCTAAATTCCAAAATTCTTGATGCTTCAAGTCATTCAAGTCTTAACCACGACGAAGCAGGAAGCTGCACATAGATGTTCCGTCCACCCCGTCAGTAAATCCTTGCCCCTAAATCCCGAAACGTCACGCTACACCCTTGGAACCCTAAACCTCAAGGAGCCCACAACGCCTTCCTTTTCAAGCCAAAAAGCACCCGTGCACAGCCAACCCTATACAGACCTCTAGAACCCACATGCAAAAGCATCAGAACACATTGAACATAGGCATACGGTAGAGAACAGGACAAGGCCCAACTCACCAGTCCGACAAAGCTTCGGGCTGAGCTTCCGGAACTCCCTGCGCCTGGGATCGGAAGAGCCTTCCCTTTATCACACGAGTTTCAGGTTTCTAGGGGCATTTCGACTTTAGTTTTTTTTGGGAGCTCCTGGGCTTTGTGGGGTCTTCAGGGTTTTGGATTTTAGGACTTAGGGAGTATCTACTTCCTCGTTTTCCGCACGATCTTACAGAGATACCTACCCACAAGTAGTTTAGGGGGCTTGTAATGTACAATACAGTCAGAGGGTTATGTACATGAACCTACACATACATAACACCCCCTGGTTCGTACCTCGGTCATGATCGTGTACATACACTGTACTATTCTGGTGATCGTACTCATGCTTGTCTTCTTTCCGGAAGTGCTGTGCTTTGTTTTGCGGTTGGGGTTTGATGCTGTCTCCTGCACTGTACCTTTCGGTTGCAGATTTTGTGGGCTGTGTGGGCTTTCCTTTGGAATCTCCTGGCTGTTGGTCATTTTGTGCTTTCCGAAAATGGAAGATTTCAGTGTATTTCCAAACGGGGTGTCTATCTGGTGATTCATCTAATGAGATTGAAAAAGCTGAGCAGCATGTTTCCAAAAATGATATAGTGGATGTCTCCAAGTAACAGTAGGAGGCCTATTTACAGGTCGGAAAAGGGAATGCATGATGTTGTGTCAGATTTTCGACACAAGATTCAGATAAGGGCCTGAGCATGACTGTATTATACATTATTCACCCAAGCCCACATCCAATTATGAAGACTCCAACATGGTGTTGCGATTGTTGTTTTCGTAGTTCGGAGGCGTGTGAGGTGACTGGCTGAAGAGTTTTTCGCCTCGTTGGAGTCTGTTGCCGGCTTTTCATTTAGAAGTCTACCCTAAACCGGTAGCTCTTGAACCGAAAGCCTGAGTCCTGATGAGCCCGAAATCCTCGAAGCTCTGAGCCCTGAATCTTGAAATCCTCAATTTGGGGTTTTGGGTCAGCTTCGAGTTTTACTGGGGAAGCCTCATGCCCCAATGCCACAACAGCCGCAAAAGGCATGTGCTTCCAACACCGGAGACTGCCAAGAAGGCAGAACCGTTCGGGGTACAAAGGTTCTGATACAAGCAAGGCTTCAGAAGGCTCCTCTGCTTGTTTAACAGTCGGGTTTTTGTACGGTCTTGGGGTCCAGGGCCTTAGAATTGTCGGCGCAATGTTCTAGGACCCGAGGCTTGCCGAGCTACAGCATGTGGGTAATACTATTCATACGAGTATCAGATGGATTTATTTTTTATCAACGACTTGAAAGATCAAACATTTAGAGTAGGGATGTTAATGATTGACATCTTTGATAAGTTTATGCACGTCGTGGCAATCAAAGGTAAGAACGAAGAAGACCTAGCGAGTGGGATGATTGAGTGCTTACATAAAATGGGGAAGAAGCCAAAAATAATTTATACCGACGACGAGGGAGCAATGAACAAGGAGGCAATACAAACGTATTTACAGGAACAGAACATAGAACATCACAGAACTAGGGCGCATCCAAATTTTAGCGAAAGGGCCATTAGGACGTTCAAAGATCTATTATATCGTCGCGTTGAGGCTGATGAGAAAAAGGGTAAAAACAATATTCAGTGGACGGATTATATTTTTGAAATATTATTAACATACAATAACAAAATGAAGCATTCGGCGACTGGCTTCACCCCAAAAGATGCCAGAAAACCAAGCAATGAATTAAAAGTTAAACTCCACGTAAATATGAATGCTAAACAAAATCGGGTCTATCCTGAGATTGAAGTTTCAGACCAAGTGAGAATATTCAGAAAGAAGAAGCCAAATGAAAAAGAACGCGTAGGAAATTTCAGCTCACATGTGTATACTGTGGAAAGAATTGACAAGATGTTGGGGCAGAGCTACTATTTTGTGGAAGGGGTGGATCGGGCGTATTTGCGGTTTGAGTTGTTGAAGGTGTAGTTTTTCCTGCGTCTTTGAAGTTGTGGGGGTTTCGCAACTTGAGTTGTAAGTTGCTCTATGACTAGCAACTTGCAGTTGTGAGTTGTGTTACTACTTGTAACTTAAGTTGTTATCAACTTCAATTGATAGGTGTAGCAAGTTTAGGTGAGTGGCTAGGTGAGTTGCATCTTAAACGGTGGCTTCATGCTGTCTTCGCACACGGCCAAGAGTCTAAATCAGTTGAAGTGAGATTTGGCATGCGCAATCATGCATTCTCAACCTCAGCGACTTTTTGTAGTAAGCTATGGTTGAAATCTTTGGCTTGTGCCGTGTGCAACCTTTCACGTAAGAAATCCTTTCGCAGATATGTCTTGTGTAAATGCACTCTTTTGCATTTCGTGTCACCTGTTGTGATGTTTGACATGGCCCATTAACGCAATGGAGCGTGCGGCGAAACAACGAAGACTCTCCGATGTGGAGCCTGGCAAGCATTGCGAGTGGGTGAAGGGAGAGCTCGAAGCCATGGAATACTCCGAAGATATCGTCACAAAGGTGTGCGAAAGTCTGGCTGGATACACGCGCGTGAATCTACGAGAAGATTCGGTTGACAATCTGACATTGATTATCGGAAAGAAGGTGGAAGATGCAATGATGGTTATAGCTATAGCGCAATCACTCTACAACCGTATTCATCCAGAGCTGTTGCAACCAGCACCGGTGGCTGGACATGAACATAGAACATAGAACACTTTAAGTTTTAATCTCTATTTCTAGTAAATGTTTCCTTGCTTCGTAGGCTTCCCCGGTAGGCTCAGTTGATTGGGTTACTTGTTGGGTTTAGGGGTTGGCCCTTTGGTTGTAGGGTAGTGGTTTATCCCCCCTAGGTTTGGTTTCCTCGTAGGGTTGCCCGATTGGGTTAGTTGATTCGGTTGCTTAGTTGGGTTTAGGGGTTGAGTTGTTCTTTTGTTTTAGTCCTAGGCTGGTGGGTTGAGTTGCGCTGTCACTTCATTGTAGAAACGTTTTTTGCACTCAGGTTCAACTTGACAAGGTTTGTCAGGTTAGTCGGCCATTCTTTGAGTCGAGCATGCTGCTTCAACGTGCGACTTTGGATCCCAATCTATCCGCCTTTTGGACAAACGACTGGAGACGGGGCGGGAAGCATTCCAGCTGCGGTGAGGCGTGGTATCAGAGGAAGATACGAGAACAGGTGCGCATTTTGCGGAGAAGCTGAGTATTCGGACGCCGAGCTCGATTCGCGCGTGCAGCCCAAGCTGTCGTGCGCGCACTTGGCGCCTCGTGCTGGGTATTTCCATACAGGTTTCGCAAACAAGTTTGACGTGAATTCCATGCGAAACTTCATTCTTCTATGCGGCTCCCATGGCAGGAAAGGCACGTGTCATGACGGGTTTGATTCACACAAACTGGCGCTCATTCCTGATATCCTGGGGCAGGTGCAAGGCTGGAAGTTGCTCAACGCTTACAGTGAATGGAAAGCTGGCGACCAAGGCAACTCGGGCCTGCAGCTGCGCACGGTAACCTTCGACAAGTTCGATCCCGGCATGGTCTACAAGCGTGCCCTTGCAACCCGATTGCACAAGTTCGTTTTGGAAAACCGTCGCGCGCTCAGAGAGGTCCCCGATGTGGCCGACATGATTGGCGCTGTGAGAGACCTCTCAATGACTGAGAGCTGCCGTGGACAAAGGGAAACTGAAGCTGCGGTGGAGTTTCCCAGCTCTGAGTTTTCGCAAGCTCAAGCTTCCCAACCAGTGAAGCAGTGCGTAGTGGTACCGCCGCGTGCAGGACGCGGTGTTCTTGTCCCACCAAGAACCTTTCAGCAAAGCTGAACCCCGTTCCTATTTGACAAAAGGCAGGTGGCAGTGACAAGGCTGTGACAAACAAGCTTGACGATGAATCTTGATGAGCCTCAGACCCCAACCTAGGCCCCAGAACACCATGTCCAGTTTCTGTTGAGGGGGTTGGGGATGGATGGGCTGAGCGTGCTTTGAACGTTTTGGGTGAGTGGGTCCTTGAAGAATTCCCAAGAAAGTAGGGTGTGTCCCTTAGCGTCATGCCGTAGTTGTATACCTTTAACCCCAAACCCTGAACCAAATTCTATAAGGAANCTTGAAGAATTCCCAAGAAAGTAGGGTGTGTCCCTTAGCGTCATGCCGTAGTTGTATACCTTTAACCCCAAACCCTGAACCAAATTCTATAAGGAACCCCTTGCCCAGTTTGGGAAATATTGCCACCTTAGAGAATATAGATGGGGTAATTGGTTATTCCTATACTTGTGTTGATAATGGGGAAGTCGTAGTGATATGTTGGGTGGAGTGTAGGGGGGAGTATAGGAATAATCGTCTAATGGGTTGACTGGTGGTATTATTACCCAAACTGGGCACAAGGAACCCCTCGCCCCTTTTGGGATATGGCACTTAGGTAGATAGGAGTATTGGGATCTAGAGTGCGAATAGGATTTTTTCATATTGTGTTTCTTAGATTGGGGCGGGTGGTGCCATATACCCAAAAGGGGCAAGGGGGTCCCTAACTAACTAATTCAACATAAGTCTTGGAAGCACATGACCCATATGCCACACAAGGAGAAGGGAAAGGTGTGAACCCGTAACCTGAGTTTGTATGCCTTATCATGAGTCCTAAACCCCCGAGCCCAACAAATCTTATTGATTGTGAGAGACTTCTTTAGCTACAGCCGCATAAAGCCATGTAAGAATGGTACAGCAAGGGCTTTCGCCATCACGTGACCTGGCAGGACACAGCCTCTGAACCGAAAGCCTGAACCACAAATCCGAACCCCTCAAACATGAGATAAATCCCAAACCTGGAAGCCGAAACCCGAAGCTTGCGGGCCTTGAAGGCTCTCCCCACACAGGGCCTCCGCCAAGCGAAGATGGCCTTGCCGCTGGGCTTCGGGAAGCAGTCTTTGGGACAGTTCTCTGTGCCTTAACCCGAAGGGGCTGCTTCAGCAGGGTCGAGAAGATGGATGGGCTTTCTTTCTAGGTTTCCCTGACATCTCCCTGACGATGGAACGTTTTGGGCCTATGAGTTTCTGAACTCCAACTTCTGGGTTTTGGCGAGGAAGGAGCAGAGTTTTTGGGGCCTAGGCCCTCGGGGCGTTGGGGCTTCGGATTGCGGGCTTGGTGTTTACTGATTTACAGCTATGTCTCAGGACTCTGGAATTTCAGGTTGCGTTTGACTCAGGTTGGGGGTGGTCGGCTCCAGTTCACTACTTGCGGGCCTTTGTGCACGAAGCCTCTAATAACGCCCAGTGTTGTGTGTGTGTGTGTGCGGCAGAAAGACGTTGTGTTTGCAAGATGTTCTTCCATGTCTTGTCCTTTTTCTGGTTATGCTGGAAGTCTTGTTCTGTGGTCTTCTGCTGCTTTGTCGTAATATGATTCTTTGGGGTCTTAGATTCGTGCGCGGTTTTTCAGAATCACATTTACGTTGGTAGTTATGTTTTATGACGGAGTGCGACCCTTGTTTGTACCACCGCAGTCACGTTTGAATAAACCTGAGCTGTGGTCAATATGCCGAGGTTATGGTAGACTGGTAAAATGCAGGAATCACCAGCTCGTGCTGCCGTCGAAGTACGAAAACCAAACCTCGCCCAACACCTGTGAAGTTCTCTGCACTAAACTCAAACCCGTCGAGCCCCAAAGCGTGTCACAAGCCTCACAGGAGTGTTTTCGTATGTTTGAAACAGGACTCTGGCGTCTTGCCTCAAGGTTTGGAAAGTTTGGGCTTTTGGATATTCGTACAGGCAGCTACACGACAAGTGCGGATTGTTACTCGGGCCCAGTGATATTTCCATGGTGCAAAACACATGTTGACAGGGTACCGTGTAATGATGCTTAACCACCCGACTTTAACGCTGCCGATATAGACAGAAGGCAATGCAGCTCAACCCCAAACGCTGGAATTCAACAATGCTTTAACATTCTAACCGTCCCTCCCCCGCCAAAAGTATGAAACCTTTGGCTCTCAGCAGTCGGTTTTCAGGAAGCGTGCGGCCGAGAAGAAGTTTACGAAGGCTCTGGAGGTGCCCACATCCGGCGGATGACCGTAGTTCTTCTACTGCGACGGCAACTGCGATCACTACTCACCACTCTGCTTCTCAATTGGGCTCCTTCTATTGCGACGACCAAGGCAGCCAGTACACCAGTACCAGCACTTTCACCCTCAACACCACCCTCATCCCTGCAAACAGCAAATTCGCTACCGCCGCCGCCGCCGCCCCGCCGCCACCACCATAACCACACCACCCACCACCGCGACTGCTGCCTGTGCTGCTGCTGATGATGCTGCTGTTGCTGTCATCTCTCGCAACTATTTGTCTTGCGTAGTCTTAACGTTCATCTTTCTATTGCGGGATCAGTTTCTTTGCGTAGCAACCATGTATTCCTGGTCTCCGCTACTCAGAACACTAGTTGCTTCTGGTTCTGCTACCGTTACGATTGCTTTCCTCGCGCTTCCAGTGGTTCAGATCTTCTTGGAGTAGCACGCCTCTATTTGTTCTGCCTCTTTTTACAGAAGGATGCATACTGAAAGAAGATTTGCATGGATTTTCTACTTTTCCTATGTTTGCTAGAGTCGTGTAGAATACTCTCCCAAGAGCGTCGACAGCGTCTGAAGGAAGGTATTTTGTAGTCAAAGCTTTATCAATCGAAGGGCACCAGAGCTGCGATCTTCGAACCCTAGAGTGTCAGGATCCCTCAATCCCATCAACTGCAAACCGGAATCTAAGCCCTGCCCAAAACCCTCACCCGTAACACGAAGCTTAACGCCCTACATTCCAAAGCCCTGAAGCTCTAGACCCTGAGCCGACCTTCGGCCACAAACCCGAGATTTCATGAGGCCCGAGCCTTGCAACCAAACTTTGAGCCGTACAGCCCCAACTCAACATCTAGACCTCGGTATTTCCATGACGGTTTCGATGGTGTCAGGCTTCCAGGCCCCCTTCTGAAGGATCTGGAAAAATCCTATAGATTTTTTTGAAGCGTTTAAACAGCTTCTTTTAGAATGACTAACTAGAGTAGCCGAATTTTTTGCCTCTATGTCCTTCAAAGGCTCTGGGCTTTGATGAACCCGAAGTGTTGCCTAACTTCTGTTTTCTGCAAGATCGACGGAACCTTTCTGCAACCCTATATATATCGAAAACTCTCCTCCACGCCGCCGCCCGGAGGATGCCGTCGCCAACGCCAGATCCGTGGGGCTTCCGGAGGAGGAGAGACTAGGGTTTGGGGTTATAAGGTGTATAGTCTTTTAATATTGCGTAAGGTATCTATTGCGGGTTTTTACAAAAGTGCAGCAGGTGTATAAGACTCTCACTGGGTGTTTATGGGATTCATCTGGTTGTTTGGGCTTTTTGGGCATATCAAGGCCTTTACGCGGCATGGTGAAGGTTGTTTGCAGAGTTTGTAAGGGTGCTTCTCACATGTGTTATGCAGCTGTCTGCTGTTTGGAGCACAGGGCTATTATGCGGATTGGTTGCTGGTGGTTCGTTCCTCCGTGATCTGCGGCAGCTCGTTACATAGGTTTCGGGCTCCAAAGGGTCAAGCCCTGAACCCTTGACCCAAGTCTATTCAAAGGCATTAAGGGTTTCAGGCTTAGGGAGGTTTCTATGTTGCCGGGATGTCCCAAATAGGTTGTGGCTCTTTGGCTCTTCTTCTTTCCAAGGTCTTCTGCAACAAACCCTCTTGTTGCAATAGCTGCAGAGAGCGGCATGATTTCAAAAATGCCAGACTTCGAGCATGCCTATCTAGGCCATCTAGGCCGTGAGCACCCCAAACCTCAAAGCCGCTCAAGAGACAGCCAAAAGCCAAGCTGTGGCCAGCCAGATGGAAACCCGAAACCCGAAACCCAAAAACCCACACCCTTGCAATAAACCCCGATGTTGCCATCATTGGAGCCCAGGACCCGGATCTGGAGCGGGCGATTTCCTTGCTGAATGACCGCTTGTACCCCAACCGAAACAGGGTTTCTGGGCGTCTGAGATTTTTGCGTGGAGGAGGGTGAGGGGGTAGAAGAAGACCTTTTGGTGCCCCAGCTCGAAAACAGTTGCTAAAGTTCTTAGGTACTGTGTTGAGGGTCCGAAGGGCTACTACTAACGTCTAGTGGTGTGTTTTGGATTGTGCTCTTGCAACCCGCAGTAGCGTCATGCTACGGTTCTGATGATGGTTCTAATGACGATGATGATGATGATGATGGTGGCGGTGGTGGTGGTGGTGGTGGTGGGGCTGGTGCTTCGTCTTACTGATTTCATTGTTGCTGCGAGTGCTATCGTTGTTTGTGCTACGCGGTTGAACACGCCGGCGCTGTGGTGAGCGGGAGGATTGAACCCTAACCGCCCCTTACCCTAAAACCGCTCTGTTGCCTTTGTGGAAGCTAAGGCAGCCCGTGGATGCCCGCTGGGTCACATCTCTGCACACCCGGGCTGCCCCTGGGCTATAGTCGTGTAACCTTTGTTTCAAGAGGGTGGGCAAGCCGGGAAAGACTTTAAGGATGAGGGACTTCCGGGTCTCGCGGTTTCAGAAGAATGAGTACGTACTGTGGTATAAGTTATTAGCATGCAAAGAGAAGCCATACAAACACATCGCCGTCATATTCGTCTTCACTGTGCTATTGGACGTTTGACATCACTGCTTCCAAGCTTTGACTTGCTGTCGTACGGCTTCGGTTGCTTTTGAATAGGAACGGCTGTAAGAACCTTTTTCGGGACTCAGCACAAGCACTTTGACGATGATGACTTACACGGCACCGACCGAAGGCAGTCAATTTCGGCTCAGCCCTTTATCACCTTCATTGGTGAAAGTGAGTAGCGACTTCAGAACGATAACTGAGTCTTGTGCATATTCGTATCTTCAGAAACCCAATACTAACGAAGCAAACCGCGGAACAGTAGTCAAACTTGTGATTGCAAGGATTCTCGTAGTCATGGTGTGTTGCAGCACACGTAGTAACGTGGCGCTCATGTTCCTATTTGTCTTGAAAGGGCACGCCGACGAATGTTTCCATCCATCTTAGATGTATTGGCAGCAACTAGGCAGTCTGGTGATCATGAACATGGCTATGGTATGGCCGTGATCATTCTGATGATCACCTTCTCAACCTCATCTCTATGATCGTAGAAGCGAAGCCCGAAACCCACACCCCCAAACCTAAATTCTCTAACCCTACAAACTATTCAGACTTGCAGACAAAGCCCGTAGCCAATAGCTCCAAAAGCACAGCACATCCGAATTGGAATCTTTAAGGCGGCCAAGCTGAAACACGCCTGGCCCAGTCGACGGGAGGCCGCTTCCGTCGGCTTGCGAGCTTAGGGCCTTGGGGCTTTAGGGTGCAGAGGTTAGGGTTCAGGAGGTCAGGGCTATGGTTTCACGGATAGCAGTTTGGGGTTCTGGAGGGGTTTGGAGTATGGCTTGAGTTCAGGATTTTTATGTTTGGGCTTGGATTCCGTCGGCTAGTGTCTAGTTCGTGTTGAGCAGTGTGGGGGTGATCGTAAGCCATGTATCTTATGTTGTGATTTATAGCACCGTCGTCATCATCATCATTATCGTCGCGCGCCCCGCAACCAAGACAACACCCAACTGACCCTGAACCTACGCCCTAAGCGCCAACTAGACCCTAAACCTCAAGTAATCCCTACACCACAAACCCGTAAATCCTAAGACTCGAAGCCTTGTACCATGTCAGCTGAAAATACCCGAACCTACTACCCAAAATACGCCTTCTCGCCTTCGTGAGGAGACATCTCTGACGCCTCGCCAGCGTCGAGCCGCCCTGCAGGACCCTGGTAGTGGTTGTTTTTTCAGAGACCCTCCCCTCTCCTTCAGTTTTTCATTGCCGCAAGCCTAAACCTGCGATGCCCAGGGAACTCAGAGGGCATTAGCCTGCTGACCCTGATCTCAAGGTCCCAAAGTTAAGCTGCAGAAGCCATAACCTCCGAGACCCCACAGCTCAAAGTTGCACAATAACACACCAATACATGCATTCATTCATTCATCCATTCACTCACTCATTCATTGATCCATTCATTCATTCGTTCATTCATTCATTCATTCATTCAGTTATTCATATGTATGTGTATGTATGTATGTATGTATGTATGTATATATATATATATATCTGTACGTACGTGCGTACGTACGTACGTAGGACTACGTAGGTATGTATGTATGTATGTATGCATGTATGTATGTATGTATGTAGAATATTTGTATTTTATATGTGTATATATATATATACATATATGTATATACATGTATATAGAGGGGGGCACGCTCGAGTTTCAGACTGGAAAGTTTAGGCTTCAACTGAGGGTTAACCCTAGTTCCGAAACCATACAGTCGCAAATTAGATCCCTTCTGAACCTCCAGTAGTTAGAATGTAGGTTTTCCAGTGTACGGACAACTTGCACAGGTATCTTTAAATTTAAGAAACCCGGGTTCATTTTTTTGCCACACTCCCGGGTGCCTTGAGGACGCGCTATGCGCGGCCGCTGAAGCGCTGACCCTCACGCCACAAGCAGGTTGGGTGGTTACACGACACATCAACCGGGATGTTGGGGATTTAGGGCTTGAGGTAGGCGGCATGGTTATCGATGCAGAGGTTTTGTGATGAGTTTAGGCCCGGGAAATCGGTCTCTGCAAGTGGGGTGCTTACTTATCGGTGGTCTTTGGCTCGGACCTCTTTTTCCCATTGTTGCCTTTTTTGCAAAGTTCTTCAGAGAAACCGAGCCAAGAGCCTCGACACCAATCCCAAACTCTAGAATCTGCTTGCTTCCTCTGAGTTTGTTCAAAGGGGCCTTTAGAACCCGCCCCTCCCGCTATGTGTGAGTTGCTGTAAACACTGTCTGTACATTTGATTTTCGAGAAAAGCCGTGTGGCATCCTCATACGTACTCCTTTGCTGCTTCCACACCCCAGAGCCACCAAGGTCCTGCAAGATTTTGGTTTGCAGGTTTAGGGTTGAGACGGGTGAGGGCTCAGGCACTACAGGGGATTACGGGTCGAGGGCAGAAGAGCCGGAACAGCCTGCCAGGTATCTCCAGCCTGCAGAAGAAGACGGAGAAGCAGTTGCGTAGTGTTTCCTCGCCCCCTGCCTGCCTTTTTGATTTCGAGCAGGTAGGCGATGATAAGGGTTCGATCATCCAAGACATACGCTGTACCTGTAAGAGGTTGAGGGCACAGAGCTTCGATCTGGCGCTGTCAGTTCTGCTGCAAGTTGGGCTGTTGGGCCGTTTCTGTTTTTGTACATTGGCAGCTGCAACCTGAAGCTTTAAATCGACCCAAACATATGTAAGACACTTCAAGCTTCTAAGCCCTAAAGCATCGTAAACCCCTGAGAACGCCAAAACTCCATCTTGAACCCTTCAAAGCCCTGAAAGTCTAAGGGCTGTAGAATGAAGTGTCCGACTACCTTCCTCCCCCCACCCCCCCGCGGCACGACCCTAACAACCCTGACCCTCTTAGAAGCTCCCAAGGAGATGGATCTCCCACGCCTGGGGCGATCTCGACGCCGCCTTTGAGGCCAAGGACCTCGAGGCGACGCGCCCCAACAGTGCAAGGGGTTCAGTGATGAGGTTCAGTTTTGAGTAGAGCTTATTTAACGGTTTAGGGGTAAATTGCTGGTTTAGGGCCGTTTAGGGTTTGGCGTGAGGGGCTTTAGATGCTTGGAGGGGATTCACGGATTGAGGGTTTGGCATGCAAAGCCTGTGTTCCGAAAGTCCGGGGGCACGGCGGAATGCTGTCGCAGTCAAGGTTAGTTGGAACTGTTGAAACCTGAAACCTCGACCCCTTAAGTTGGGTACCCTCAACGACGAGCAACTCTGCTCGGAACATCTGAACCCTAAAAGCCTAAGTCCTAAAAGCTCACAGGCTCTTTGCCAAGCGGCTGAAGAGTGCAGTGCGGCTGAGAGCGTCACTCGGCTTAGCACAGGCTTACAGGCTTAGCGGTTCAGCGCTCATGGCCTTGGTCCTGGTCCCAACCTTCTCGCGTACGTCCTGCTGCAGCTGAGTACGGGAGTACTTGGAGCCTTTGGCAAAAGGGTTTCAGTGTTCTCGGAACACCTGCAAGAGGGCTTAGAGCGTCCATCACGAGCTGTTTAGCCTTTCAGGTCTGCAGTTTCGGGTCTTGAGAGCTTTGCTATAATCCAGCTTTCTGAGTCTTTGGTAGCTCAGTCGGGTTGGTTAGTATAGCTCCGGAAGAAGAACTCTGCAATCTTGATGGTTATGAGTGATGAGTTATGTATTTTAGTCAATTTGTTTGGGGTCTTGATTACATATAAAGAGTGCTGCTGCTACTCAAGGTCTATATCGGGTCCTTCTTGTTCGGAAATTCCCTTATCCTCAGAGCTACTAGCCTGTGCTTCTAGGATCATGTGTATGTATGTATGTATGTATGTAAACATGCAGTATGACGGTTTCCTGGGCACTAAACCCCAACCTCACTTTCAATGTTCCCTGAACCCTTGAATCCCAATCCCCTAACTCTTAGGGTTCTACTGCTAGCACCCGCGCCGCACACATGCGCAATTTCTTAGAGGAGCAGATATGCTCGCCAAAACCCAATAGACACTTCGCCTCAAGTGTTGTTTGGCAGCAAAGGCCTGTCATGCTGCCGGAGCACAGAGCCTTGGATGTTCTTGCAGACGCAGGAAGGCCTTCTGGGTTTTCTGGGCTTGTTCGTTTAAGGATGTGGTGTCTCCACGGTGGCGTACCGGCTTTGGCGATTGCGCGGCTCTCGCGTTTGTTTGTTTTCAGTGGGTTGAGGGCATATACTTCGAGTAAGTCGCGAGGGATTCAGGGGTTTGGGCTTCGGCACTAATTGAGCTTCTCTGGTTTCAGTCCTTGCAAATTCCACTTTCGGTCATAAGTCAGGGTTCAAGGGGTGCAGTTCAGGGCTCAAGCAGATGTTACAGACCCGAGAAAACAGCAAGCAAACAATGAAGCTTAGGTTCCCAACCCTTGCAGCACAGCATCAGCCGCAGATAAGTAGTAAGAGCGTTGCCGTGTTGTTTCGGTGCTCTCGAATACGTGTCTAGGGTCAGAGCCCCAAACCCTAGTCTGACAGCTCAGGCCTGCACAGAGCATTCCTAAGTTTCGGATGACGAGGCCCGAAATTCCCACAGCCGTTTAATCCCTAAAACCCCCAAACACCCATACCCTAGAACCCATTATCAAAAGCTCCAAACGCCCGCAGACCTTTAAGATTCTAAAGTGGACGCTCAGACCGCAAAATCTAGAGATTCCAAAATACCCCACAACTACTTAAAGACCACCCAATTCTCCCAAAGCACCCAACCCCCAAACCTTATGAAAAAGACCGCACTGAACAAAATCGGTAGCCCAAAAATCACGCACCCAAAACACTATTACAAACGCCAAAGCACAAAGCAGCGCGAAAGCTCTGAGATCCAAGGAGTCTCCGCCCTGAGCCGGCGATGTTGGACAAACTCCGAAGCTCTCTTCGGCGCCTCGAAGCAGTTCTTGGTTTCTTATGTTGCATGGGGTTTGGGGGGGTCAGGGTTGAGGGTGTTAAGGTGTTGTGATTTCAGCGACTTTCAGCAGGATTTCGAAGGATTTTCTGTGCTTCTCAAGGGGCTTGAACCGCCAACGGCGTTTGAAGGCTTCAAGGTGTTTTGCTTTGGTTTCACGTGCCGTAGCGTGTTTTGGAAAGGTTTTGAGGGCGTCAAGGGTTGAGCCCGCACTAAGCATGAAACCGTTGCCTGCTGGTGAGAACGCGTCGCTCTCCGGTAGGTTTTGATTCCAGACGGGACCTTGTCGAACCCGTCAAGGAGCCCGTAAACAAATCAAAAGCACGATAGGCAACCTGAGCCGCAGAGGGGCTTAGCGTGTACCCGAACCGACTAGAGCTGGTGCAGTTTATGACGGGATACTTGGAATGGGGTTTATTATGATTACAGCAGGTTCTGCAACGGACAGGCGAGCCTGACCCTGTAATCCCAAATACCCCCAGCCCCGAACCAGGATCTGCGACGGCTCGTCGAGCTTTAGCCTGGAGGCACACTGTCCTCTGTCCCGACGAATTCTGGGGTTCCGGTTACAAGTTCATTTTCAGCAGTGGTGACCCCAAACCCTGAAGCACCCTAACGTGGTCCCTGAAGCCCCAACACCCCTAAGCCCTACAGCCCACAAGCTCCAAAGCCCGAAACTCTCGCCCAAAATGCAGGCCAAGCGCCTCCATGCTTTGGAGGAGGTGCGAGAGGCCCTGAGGCGGCGACTGGGCGAAGGCAGCAAGGCCGGAGAGAGTCGGGCTTCGGGTGCCAAGGGCTTGTTGTAGGATGCTACAAGGGTTCGTAAGGGCTTGGCAGGTCTTCCAAGCGGTTCGCATGTGGCTATAGGTTTCCTGAAAAGCTTTTGAGGCCTGAAAGTTTTGGACAGCAGGGTTGTGGGGCTTTGGGTTGGGCTGTACGGCTTTGAGGGTTTGGGCGTTAGAGTTTGGGCTTAGCGGCGTGAAATTTGGTGTTTGGGCTCAGGTTTTTGGGAATGACCAAATCACATAGAAGTCGAACAATACTTTTAGTAATGGTGGTATGCTGTCATGACACCATGAATAGCAAAGAATACGTAATGGTGTCCACAAAGAATACGTAATGGTATCCAGACTCCACACTCTTCTTACAGTTGCTGTAGTCGTGCTCTTTGCTGGATTAGTGGCATGAAGCCAGAATATCAAGAGCAGTTGCAAGCATCCTAGCAGTGAGCAGTTCAAGAACTTTGCCTTTCCAAAGCGGTCAGCCCCAACATCCAAAACATGTTAGTCTCAAACCACTCTTATCTGAGTTACCGGACAGCTAGTACCAGGGCCCCACAAGACCCCAAGTAAGTGCAAGGAGACCCTTTTGTTTACGTGCAGCTTTTGGCCACCGAGCAGCGTACTCGGGGTTGTAGGGCTCTGTGGCTTCCAACGAACGGTACTCTTCGACACCTGACTTTCAATAATAATGGCGACGACCACATCAAGATTTGTGATTGAAAGCCTCACATCCAAGATACGAAGTAGAACCCTTGAGCCCTCAAGCCTCAAACCCCAAGCCGCTAAACACCCTGAGCCCGCAAGCCCGCACTGCAAACACGAATCCCATAGCACTAAACCTCCTACCTTTCAAAACCCATAGCCATTAAGCTTTCTGTTGACTTGACTGTAAGATCCGCAGGACGAGCAGCACTCGACCCAACCATTCCTGGCGGATGCGCTGCGCGAAGCCCTCCGCCAGGGCTGCAAGCTGTCTAAAGAAAGGCCTCAACCCCAAAAGCCGCCAAAGCCCTAAACCCTCAAGCCCCAAAACCCCAAACCCCCGAAACCTGAGAGCCATATGAATGCAACATTGTAGAGATCTTACAATACCCTTAAAATACCCCTGCTGAATGCTTAAAAGAAAGTGTGTAAGGAAGCCTGTAAGCCCTTATCGTTCTCATTGCTATGAGTATAAGGGACACGACCGAGAGAAACACACCCAAGGTCAGGCGGGTGACGCCGAGGACGATTGCATTGGCCGTGCTTTGGGCTTTCAAAGCCGACTCTCGGAGCGCCTCCCGCAGAGGCACTTTAGGGTTTACAGGGTTCAGGGATATTTATACCGTTTAGATAATTGCAGGGTTTTGGGTTGCTATTTCGAGGGGGTTAGGCAATAGGGTTAATAGGCTACTCTATGACTTTTCTGGCTTTCACAAAGTTTGTTTTCCCCCCCAGGGTTTTGTGGTGGCATTCACGGGGTTGATAAGAACAGGGGTTTGTGAGGTTTTAATGAGCTTTGCAGGCCTCTGCAATGGCTTAAAAAGGCCGTCATAAGTTCATTCAGCGAGATTTAGTTTTAAAGGCTAGTTCTGTATTTCTTGAGCCTTCATCCGGGCTTTACAAGCGTTTTAAAGGATCTGGTAGGGACGTGTAGGTTGCCAGAATAACAGTTATAGGTTTTCGGGATTTGGTGGGCTTTGAAAGTCAGTTAATGGGCTGTCGGCCAGTCGGTTCAGAATCAAATTCGGAACCAGTTTTTGAAGAGCTATCCTCACAGATCCAACGACATCTGCCAAACTCAAGGGCTTAGAGTTAGGGTTTAGGGTTCAGGGACGCCTACTATATTCAGTTTACATCCCCGCAGCCGTCAGCTGAATCTTCTGGCTAGGATTCCCTCGCGCTCCGCAGACTGCTCCCATAAATCCGCAAGCCCTGCCATGCCGTATGCGGCACAAGCCCTGCCGAAAGAAGCCGAAGCTCGATGAAGCCCAGCAGCCGGCCAAAACAACTCGACATCAGTCCGGAGTACGCCATATACGCACCCTATATTTTCCAAAACGCCCTGCGAATGAAGATCAAGCAATACAGCGGTTTGCAAACCTGCCTTTCCGTCTCCACCATTTCGTGTTGAATAGCGGTGGTCACATAACAGCCATATATACATACCTAGATAGATAGGAGTACCATGAACATATAAATACATAAATAAATATACATATAAATATAAATATAAGTATATATTATATTATATTGTATTATATTATGTTATATTATAATATATTATACGTAGTATATTATATTATACTATATTATATATACATACATACATACATACAGAGCGAGAGAGAGAGAGAGAGTGTGTGTGTGTGTTGGTGTGTGTGTGTTAGAGAGTCGACTAAGCCCTATAACCGAAACACGACACCTTCAACCTAAATCCCTAGCTTCAAAACATAAACCCTGGCAGATGGGGGCTCTGGTCATCGCTTTTGCTCAGCCACCAAGCCGTTCTGCCGCATGGCCACGCAGAGAAACTGCTTTGGATGTTTGGCTTTTCGGGCTTGGGGTGTACGGTTGAAGTTTGGGATCTTGAGGGTGCAGGGTTTGAAGGTTTTGGTGGTTTTACCTTTCATCTAGGGTCTTGAAGCAGTTTTGGTGTAGAGTTGCTGCTTTAAGGTGGGGCTTCGGGTCTCGAAGAGTGTGGGTTTTGGGCTGGTGAAGGTTTTAGGGTTTAGGGCTTCAGTGCCCAATGTTTAGAGTCTCAGCTCTTGAGACTTCGCCTACTTCGCCTTTCAAAGATCGTCTGGTTGAGGATTCTTCGGTTTTGAGGGTTCCGGGGCTGCATGCGTCGGATTCAGGATGGGGTTAGGTTCACGGAGTGAGGCATGTTGGCTTGAAGACTTTGATTCCCACGTATGCATTTTGAGGGATGCGAGCTGTTGTTCCTTCTGTTGTGACACTTGAATGTGGCTTCTTCGTTTCTTGTTGCTCAAATCCCATCTAGGGCAATATTCCAAGTCACTCCTGCTGACGGGAAAACAGCCCGCCAGCGCAACTAAATCCTAAATCTCGGGGCCCTAAACTCCTAAACACGAGAACCCTCCCAGATCCGCCAACTAAACCCTGAACCCGAGACCCTAAGCCCCAAAAGGTGGGAGGCAAGCCCGAGCCTGGCGAGGGTGCAGAAAGCCTTGGCCTTCTCAAGGCTCACGGGGAGGGGACGCTGGGAGGTTTAGGGTATTCTTCATGGCCTTATTCAGGGTTTCGGTGATTCAGGGTTCGAGGTGCTATTTTGGAAGCTTGACCTTTTGGTACCAAAATTCTTTTCGGTCCCACTGGATTGTAGTAATATACCCCAATCCTATTCCAACTGTCGAGGCCACTATATTAGGTTTGGGGAAGGACCCAACAACACATTTTCGGTGGACCGATGCGGAAGTGACATGGCTGGTTCCGCAAAACTCGGCCATTTGTACGTGCGTGTATGTATGAACGGATGAAAGATCGGATGCCAGCATGGGCGCCGAGGCTCGACAACTCCGACGTTTCTAAACCTTAGGCACAAAAACCTGACAGGCTTTCGAGATGGCAACACTTTTGGTATTTAAAGGTTGAAGGTTTGTATTTTTGGCCAGGGGTCACAAACATAAGACCTGAAAGCCCAGATTGTGCTTACATCTGGCAGGACTGCCGGCGCACCTGATCTGGAGCTGCGTAACGCTTCGATGTCGGAGGAAAAGTTCGGCACCTCGGATGCATTTCAGGGTCCCGGTTTCAGAGGTGCGGACTTCAGGTGTCGAATCGGTCCGAAAACATGAAGGGTTTGGGAGCTTGGATATGTTGGGGCTTGAAACCCACCTTTCCGGCTAGGCTGCAGCCGAGGAGGTCTCAAGACACGAAGTCCGAAAACCATGCAGCCAGAAACCCAAGAAACTACACGGAAGATGAACCTGAATGGAGATCAAAATCGTAAGTATTGGCGGTTTTAGTTGTGTTTGAAGTCAAAGAGCTATGTCTTCCGTGGGTTGGTGTGTTAGAGGGCTTGCAAATCGTTTCGTGAACATAATTGCCGAAGGCCACGCGACCCCTTAAACCGCAAACCCTACATCCTAAAGTCCAGACTTGGTTCAGAATTTATCCCAGGATTGGCTCAGAGGTAAAAGCATATTGGACGTCAGGACGAATACCGCAATGTTGAGAAGCAGCTTCATTCTCTGGGCTGTACCAAGAGCCGCCAAGGACGTCACTTCGCTGTGGCGCGCGATCTGGACGAGGTGAGGTTTGTGTTTACAGGGTTTATGGCTCACCATACTCGTGCATGCTCTCTGTCTCTGTCCCTACATAGCTGTCTCTATCTCTCTCTCTCTCTCTCGCTCTGCCTCTGCCTCTGCCTCTGCCTCTGCCTCTGCCTCTGCCTCTGCCTCTGCCTCTCTCTCTCTCTCTTTCGCTCTCTCCGAGTGTTAGGCATGAATACCCCTGCCTGTCAGCAGCGAAATAACCCACCAAGCTCCATACGCCTGTATGGCGTAAGCAGCAACCCGGCGCGCCTTATCCTTGTATGGCCAGTCCCTAAACCTCATGCAACCAGTAAAGAGCATTGTGGTATCTTGAGCCTTCATCAACCTTCTATAGTCTACTACAAATCCTTGCAATACAGTAATTAAGCCCCCAAAGCCCTACTACAAAATGTGTGCGACTCTATCTCATCCTTACAGAGCCCCAGAAGCCCCTTTTGAAGAAAGCCTTCCAAACGCCTTTTAACCAAAACACAAACAAACCTTACATACACTATTGAGATCCTAGGAAAGGGCTTGCGGATTTGTCCGCGTTTCCTGAGTCCCAGGCCCTGGAGACTGACCTGAACCTGGTGGAGGTGCTTTTGCTTTTGGGTTTGGGCTTGTTGAAACTGACGGAGCTGGGGCTCTTCCGAGTACTTTCGAACTTTTGTGAGGGCTGCTACAAGTTCTATTTGGGGATGGGGGTCTTTGGTTTCAGGCTTAAAGAATCGACAGCATAAACTCCATTATGGTTTTTGGTCGAGAGGTTTTAGCTAACGACTTGTATCCCAAAATCGCGGGTCCTTATAGAACGGATCCTATGCTGTGGAGTCTGTACTGCAGTTGCTAGAGGCTCCTCATGTGCGGGCACTTTGCATTTAACGTTGAAGGTTTTCTCCGATGCGGGCTTTGCGTGGAGTTTTCTGGCTGGTAGGCTTCGGGCTAGGTTTGGAATGAGGTTGATGCAGGTTAATTTGTGTATATAGGGAGTTTACGGCAGAGGGGTTTGGGTTTGCCGTAGCGGTTAAGAAAGAGGTCTGATGCTTTGTCATAACAGCCCTTGTAGCCGCCATATAGTTATACTATGCAATCTCCAAGACCCTATTGTAACTATCAAGGCCGCTGTACTTACTAAGATCCTGGACGCATCTGCCCCCTTACAACCCCTGTAAACACACATCATGCACATTCTTTGGGGGGTTGATTTTGGATCCTGGAGTTTACTGAAGTGCAGGCCGCAGAGGCTGCTCAGCACGTGGAAGGCTCCTGGACTTCGTGCAGTTTTGAGTTGCTGGGGTCTCCAGGGGGTTTCCCGTTTGGGTTTCAGGGTTTTGTATGGATTTGGTGTGTTAGGCTTTTGCAGGTTCTTGGGGCTTCAAGGTTTGATGATGGTCGGCAAGTATGTTAGCGGGTTTATTTAGGACTCAAGGCTTAGGGATTGGGGACTTCTCTGACTGGGTTCCAGGGCTTGCGGGCCGGGGGTTCAGGCTTTAGGGCTGGTGGAAGAAGCCCTCAACCTCAATAGAGGCTGAACCGTATATCTAAAGCCCTAAACCTAAGCCTAAAGCCCCTAAACCATCGAAGGTGACGGCGGGTGGCTCTTGGTTGCAACGAATCTCCGACGTGCCCGGCGGCGGCTTGGGGCGCATCCCGCCCCTGTGGACCCGCAGGCAGCTTTGCTCTGGTGTGGTTTAGCGTGGGATTTGGGTTTCGGATCTGGGGCGTGGAGGATCTAGTCTAGTGTCTCACGTTTGAGGATTTCGTGTTCGATGTCGAAGAAGAGAAGAGAGTTTCAGATTGAGCTATATGGGCTAGTGGCTGTAGGTATTAGGGTAAGTAGGTTCCCGAAAAGCCCAAAGCCTGATCCCCAACAATTCCCACACCTTTAGCCTACGTCCTAAACCTAAACACCGAAGCGCTAAACCCTGAACAGCCTGAACCCGCAAACCCTATACGGAGTAGATCCCCAACCTCTCAACCCTCAACCCCAAACCCCTTAGCCTTCTGGAACCTTTTTGGAACGTGTGTCGTACCAGGAAATCTTCGGACCCTATCACGCCAAATTCTCCCACAATTGCAGGGACTGGGAAACTTCGACGAGTCTGCTCCGGAGGCTTCCACGGAGGTGCTTGTGATGCAAGGGGAAGTGGGCTCTTGAGCTGTGGGTTTAGGAGTCACGACGTCGGGGTTGAAGTGTCAGCATTCAAGGTATCGGGTGTTGAAGCTGAGAATCTAGCAAATCAGGCTTAGGGTGTAGGTTCCCGAATTTTAAGGCTTTATTGGCTGCGCACGGGGTCTAGGACTGTTAAGGTCGAGGGTTGACAGGGTAGGGGTGTTATTTTGGAGTCACGACTGAGGATATCTGCATTTGAGGGTCCATGGTTAAATGTTTGGGGTTTGCGCTGAGGCATTTTTTAATGGATGTTTTGAGGCGTTATAGGTGTTTGTCGAGTTTCGAGGCTAATGTCTCAAGGGTCTTGCAGGGGCGAACGCTTTGGCCTAGATGCTCGGAATACCTTAACCCCTTGAGGGTTTTGGTTTCATAGGGTCTCTGCGGCTTTTTTACTTGGGAAGTTGAGAGATAAACCCTCATACACAGTCCCTAAGCCCTAAACATCGCCCTGGAACCCTGGCACTCTCCGAAGCCTCTCTACACGCCTCTAAACCCTAACCCTAAACTACTTTGACACCCCAAAAGGTCGCCAAGCACAACCTCGTCGAGGCCCTTCGCCTGGGTGCTCAACCGCTGGTCCGCGCGGCCTTGTGGCTCGTTGCAACAGAGGGAGCGAGACAGCTGTAAATGTATGTATAGGTGCGTACACAAACATAGACATGTGTCTGTAATGGCAGATGTGTATGTATGTATGTGTGTCTATGTGTGTATGCATATGATAAGCAGTACCATATCCGACTGTTTCTGTTTATATCCATACGACATGCACGCATGCGTGCATGCATGCATGATTTGTATATGTGTTGGTAAATGAACATGCATCTGTTTCTACAGGTTTCTATGTATACATACATGTATTTGCTTATGAATTTGTACGTTTCTTTGTATATGATTTGTTTCCACACATGACATCATTGGTGCTGGTTCTGTTTGTAGATGTGCATGTTTATATGCATATGTGCATGTACATCTGAATAATTATGCACATGTATGTGTATTGGTTTAGGTATAGGTATAGGTATAGGTATGCATATAGGTAAAGGTACAGGTGCATGTGTGTGTGTATATGTGCATGTGTCTATATATGTATATGTACACATACGTCTGGATTTTTGATTTGTGTATTCCATCATTTGGAGGTTTGTGAGCATAGGCATTTTGCTTTTTGCCGTTTCCACAAGCAGAGGTCCAGAGTGGTCGCAGTTGGTCCTGTTCTCCCACTACAGGCCCACAAGCCCTACATCCAGCCAAACCCGTTCGGGTGCCTTATGGTCCCAACAAAGCGGCGCAATACACCCCAAGTCCTGCTTGATTTGTATTTTAAGACCGCTTAACTAACCGGAAAGGCCCTTATAGCCGGCCGAGGAAACACGGCAGCAGCATCCTGGATCCCCAGTTGGTGGAGGAAGGAGAGCAGTTCCTGAAGCAGAAGGACCTCCGAATCGGACTCTATAGGAAGTTGATGTGTGGGTATAAAGTTGTATAGACAGGTCGAGCCATACATCTATGTGATGTGTTTATATTTATATACACATGCGTAATTACATACATACATGCATGCATATACATATACATATACATATACTTATATGCATATATTATATGTGTCATGGGATGATACGACATACTGTCCTGCCATATAGCACTCCATCACATCACATCAGATCACATCACATCACACATCAACACAACACATCATATCACATCCGATGAGACCAGATGATACCATGTCATGCAATGGCATGCAAGGTCACGTCATGCCAGGACATGTCATGTCTTGTCTTACCATATCATGTCATACCATAAGTATGTGGTACCATTTCACATCATGCCATAACACACCATATCGTATCGTATCATAGTTGGTAGCATAACGTTTCAGGTCAAAGTAAACACGAGCTTCCATTGCAGGTTCAATCGTAAGGACGGGCAGGTGGCGCTCAGGCTTTGTGGTTTCCGGAACTTCTTGAGACCTCATGCGGCATGGGGTTCATGGCTTGAGTCGTAAAAGTAGAGAAGGTTGGAAGATGGTGTTTTGATCTGCTTAGAGTCTCTGCACCGTCACAAGGAGTTGCTAGCCCAACTGCAGCGCTGCAGCCAGCGCGGGGATGCGTGGCGTCTCGAGGTCCTGGCTGACAAACATGCTAAGGGAAGGGTTTGGGGAAAGTTTAGGGTGCAGGATTTAACTAGTATGTCAAAAGCAGTTGAAAAGTAATGTAACCGCACTATGTGGATTTCCCATGAGTTTTAATCCTACACCCTCAACAGCACGGTTTTAGGGATATACTGCATCCTGGTCCTCAACTTGTGCTTTTAGGCCTTCACCATGTTCCGTTTCTCTGTTGGCTGGTTTCGTGGGGGATCGAAAGCCCGTGAAACACCCTTCCAGCCTTGACAAAGCACCAAATCCGAAACAGATCCGCTGTTGAGCCTTGGGACTAGATCACGTCTTCAGAAATTTCATGCAGACCCTGGGGCTGAAGCCCCGACTGTGCCAATTCAATTTGTAATCCTGAGCACGAGAGCCCAGAACCCCCGGGCTCAAGCCGTAACGATCTGAGCCCGAAACCACAACAACGAACGACACTCGAGCCCTAAAACCCTGAACTCTGACTGCACGTGGACTTCGAAGCCCTGGGACTCTGAATTGCAAACCGTTAAGATCCTCTAGCTATAGCCTCACCGAAAAACGCCACCCGAAAACGAAATCCCTCAACCCTAAGACCATCTTGTAGCCCGAGAGGCGGCGTTGTCCCAGGCAGCCTCCTTGGGCCTAGCGCCTCGGCCGGGTGAAGCACTGCTTCGAATGCAAACCTGAAGCCCGAAGCCGCCCCAGAACCTCCGCCAGGAGTCGGAGCACCCGGCTGTCGAGCACTTCCAAGGGAAGCTCCATGGTCTCCGAGCCAAAGAGCAGGATCCTAGGGTCTTTTTGGGGTTTAAGTGTTTGTTTCTTTTCTTTACAGGTTCTTGTAGGGCTTTTGCAGGGTTTTTGCAGGGCTATACAGGCTTCTGATTATACGGTCGTTATAGACGTATTGGGTTGAGAAAGGTTTTATATGCGTTCATTCGGTATTTCTGTATTTTTTGAATGGGGCTTCAGGCTTTCAGGTTTTAGGGTTGAGAGGGGGTTTTAGGATGACGGTTTGGGCAGAGCCAAAGCCCGGTAATCAAGATAGATGAGCAATATGCCGTAAGATTGCAGAACGGTTGTTGAAGCCAGATTCCACTTGTGGGATGCATGCCGCTACTGGTTGACTGGAATACTTACTGCATGTTTTCTATCCAGCTCCAGCTCTTTCTCTTAACTGAAGTCTGTGATTGTGGCGAGTCTGGTTTGGCGTGTTCGCTTCTTTCGTCGTGTCTTCTTTCGGGTCGTTGCCTGTGCCACCTCTTGTTTGGTGTCATGTCGGGTCTTTGCGGGTTATTCTTTCGCTCTCCCAAAACGCCGCAAGCCCTGAAAGCTTCAAGCATCAGAGCCTCCACAGATGCAGGAGACCCAGGAGAAGCTCAGCGCCATCAAGCTGCAGACAATTTCTTTCGATGCCCTAAAGTGCCAGAAGGACTGCAGAACTCTCTTACAACCCAGACCTGTAAACCCTAGCTTACAAAGCTTTGGCCCGAAATCCATGCGAATCCCTGACATTCGCAACCATAGCTTCAACACCTAGCACCTGAGCACAGCTTGGAGTGTCCTTTAAGAGCTGACTTCGGGAATTCGTGGCTGCTAGGCTGAAAGGAAGTTTTGGCAGACTTGCAGCAGAAATCACAGAGTCCCCGCACATATCATCCTCTGTCCATGCTCGAACTTGTTCGCAAGCTGTTAAACCGCTAGACACCTTGCAGAACCTTGCAAAACCCTGTTTTTGGACCTTTCTGGATTTCTTCGAAACTTTGGCTGCGAATTACCAACAGAGTCGAGTTTCAGGGTGTCGAGGGGTTCAGGATTTGAAGAGCTCTAGGGTTCAGGCTTGGGGCTTCAGAGCTTTAGGGCTTGGGCTATTTTTAAGGCTTTCGACCCTCAGCTATTTCCTTTCGAAGAATACGCTTCAAGCCCAACAAACCCAAGCCCCGTACCTCAAATCCTCAATCTCCAAATCCTGACTCCTAAGTCCCAAGCCAAATGAGGTTCCCGGCGCTTAAACGCCCCCCGCACCGGAACCAAATGTAGGCCATGTAAAGCTCTTGCAGAGCCGTAGAGACCCTCTTAAACTCCATGCCCGGGGCCTAAACCCGAAATACCGAAACTCTAGACCCCAAGTCCTAAACCCTAGGCTATGCCCTAAGCCACAAACCCAACACCCCGAAACATCCTCAAGCTGCACACCAAGCCCTGCAGGACGGGAAGTGGGCCACCATGACCGGCTGCACGCAGATCTCCCGCGAAGGACGCCAGGCCAACAGCTCTTAGGATAGGGTTCCTAGAATCAGGGGAACTTTGTTGAAGGTTTTCGTATTTAGGATAGCCTGGCCCGAACTTGGTTTATGGAGTTTGGGGCACCGAACCAAGAGGGTTTTATATAGGCAGCGACTTTTGGCCCACAAGTCTGGCCTGTCGTTCGGTTTATCGTATTGAGGACTGCCGCAGATTTTCTTCGCCCGACGGATTTCGGTTTCGAGCTTAGGTCAAAAGCCCGAGGCTTCACAATCTACATCCCAAAACCCCATAAATATATAAACCAACAAGCCGTCATAAATCCCTTTCAATCCCCTCACAAGCCTATCGTTGCGGCATCCCGGAAGTCCACGGTGCCGATATGCAGGTGATCCGCGAGGTCGCCCGGTGTCTCAAGGAGTACCCAGGCGCTTCAACGGGCATAATATACCGAGGTCGGAATAACTAGTACTATGTCCCATTTAGACACCCAAAGCTCACTTCTAATCCAATACCTCTTATACATATTAGGCTTCAGGATTAGTTTAGTCTGCAAGCCTAAATGCTGTATGAACTCCCTTGGAAAAACACCTGCGTAGACCTTGCGTTGTGGCACAGTTTGTTGGGTGCGTGGCCTTGTGGTTGGGATCCTAAAGGAAATGCAGAAAGGTAGCACAAGCACAGTCTAGTAAACACCTCAAACCTGTATCCCAACATCCGAAGTGGGCAGGTTTGGCCATTCGCGTGGAAGGCCACAGCAACGATCGGAATCCGCAGAGGGCCAAAGTCGTGTCGCAGGTGCCTGTACCCGTGTCTTGCGCTTTCTATCGGTTCTTGTCGCCGTCTCGGGCAGTAAGCTTTCTGAATGAGACTCGCGATGCAAGGGTTTCCGCTTCAGGGTTAGAGGTTTGAGGGTTTAGTGCATTGGCTTGTTTTTTGCTTGGTTGCCCAGGTACAGTTATACACTCGCGACGCACACCTTATCTTGAATGCGAAATTTGCAAAACATAGATCCCCTTCTTTGGGACAGCCCCTCATTCTCGCATATGAGTCACAGGGCCAGAGACTTCATTCTCATCTCAATGAGGCAACCTATCTCTGAGCCCGGAGCTTCAGACCACTGAGGTGCATCACATCCAATACCCTGCCAGTCATGTGAGAGTCTACAATCGGGCCCTAGAAACACTAGGTTAATGTAGTTTGTTGTATCCCTTCAGTCTAAAGCCTGAAACCTCTTCCTCCATCAGCCTCGTCTAGCTAGGGGCATGAACAAGAGATACTAGTTAATCGCCTTGCTCAAGAAGCTTATCTGCCAGAGCTAGGCTTTGGTCCAACAACCTAAACCTGAAACCCCTGTAGAACCCACTGAGCAACCGCTCTTAGTTATTTGGTCCTCAAAACCGCCACCACCACACATGACGTGCGCCCGAACAAGTGGTCGCAACTTGGCGAGGCACGGGCAGATGCCGTCAAGGCGGCGCTGCAGGAGCTCTCTTTCGACAAGCTTCAGGTAAGTGTTACAGAGGTTCTTTAGTGATCAGATATGCCGGTGTCTTACTCTTCCTCTCCAGCCCCGGTACGGTCTTAGGAATCATGGTTGGCGTTGCGGCTTCAGTCCCCAACTATTAGCATTGCACGGGTGTGACAAGAAGCTGTCGCAAAGGAGGCTGGCTGCACAAACTGGATGGTGTCGCATGGCTGGGGTCTGGCCCATTCACTCCGGAAGAAGATGGCACCTGGGACCTCTTCTGTGGATTTGTGCACATGGGTTTCAACAAGTTTTGTTTGCTTCGCGGAGGTTCCTGATATTCAGTAACTCCCACTGATGTTATTACTGGTAAGACCAGTAGCAGGTAGCGCGACGACGACGACGACAGCGGCGGCGGCGACGATCGCTGTCACTGCTTGAAGTACTACCGGTGGGTTCGTACTCTTACCAAGCAAGAAAACTGATGTCGATCCATGCGTACAGCTTAGCTGAATCCCAAGCCCAAGTCTCTGAACAATTGATTTCCTGAACTCAAGGTTCGCATCCTCCCGTCCGTTGACATGGAGCGGCTCCCCACTGAGTCGGCCTTGACAAACAGTTAAGGTTGCCCGATTTAGGGTTCGAGGGTTGAGGTTTTTTATAGGGTTTTCGGAGATTTGGGATTAAAGGTGGTGGTGGTGAAGATTTAGAGTTGTGGCGATCGACGGCAATTAAGTTCTAAAGTACCTCAAAGCTTGGTGCCTTGAAGGAGGGATGAAACCCCATAGTCCGATAAGCCTTAAGGAACGCAATAAATTAATCTAGACTGTTACCTGCCTTTCACCGACCTGAGCCCTAAATGCTCCACCTTCTATCCCTGAAGCCCTCGACCGAGTCCTCAAAGCCACACCCTCAAGCTTGGCCTTACGGGTTTAAGGAGGATGCCGAGCTAGAGTTGCTGCTTCGTGTTCTGATTTTCTCGAGGTCGCTTTGATCAACAAGTTACAGTTACGTTGTGGGGGTCTGGCTGTCCAGGGCTTCTGGGCTAGGACTCTTGCTTGGTCCAAGGCCTAGGGTTTGGGGGGCTGCGTTTTACACTTTGGCGCCTGGTAGTTGGTAGTTCGAAGGTTGATCGGATGGGTTTATCTGTTCTTTCGATCAAGGTTGGTTTCTTCAGGTCCTCATCGCTTTTTCGGTGGGCCGCTACGACAGATACACTCTTCACGTCGGTGCTAGAAGAGGAAACCCTAGCTCAGAGCAGCTTTTCGAGATGCTTGCCCGCAGAATAACGTAAGTGATTTTCAGGTATGGTCTGCTTATAGCCAAGGTTTGCCCAGTGGGTCTTCCCTTTAAAGTGACCGAAAAGCAGCTCGCTACATGAGCTGTGAAACCTAACACCCAAGAAGACCTGCCCCTGAAACAGCTCAAGATCAAAAATTTGGGGTGTAAGGTTCTCTGTCTGCCTTTAGGGTTCATGGTGTAGGGCTTCATGGCTGTAGGCTTCTGCTGTTTAATGTTTTTGGTTGTGGGCCTAATATAAGGTTCAGGTTTTGCAGTGCCTGAAGAGGCTTTCAGTCATTCAATCTCGTAAGAAGATTAGTGGTGCGCCAAAGACCTCGCGCTCCTTGTGGCAGTGTGAGAAGCGCAAGAAATACGCAGTGCAGGGACGGAAAAAGAGCACTTTGCTTTGGGATAGGTTGCCATGAACAACTAGTAGAACCCATGGCTCGCCAAGATCAATCCGAGAATATTAGGCATTTCCACAACCGTAAATCGAAAGTCTTCGAACCTTGGACTCTGCCTTGCTCTTGTTTGAAGGCTCCCAGTGCCTAGCCGCCCTAGCCCCTTCAATACATCACAACAAGTTTGGATGCGGTGCCGGGACAGGTAGACCCAGCAGAGACGTTGCAGGCCGACGTGGGCGATGCTTCAAATCCAGCATAGGTTAGGCTTGGCGCTCAACCCTGAAAGCCCAGACCAAGCCCTAATTAAGCCCGAAAGTGCAATTCGGGGATTGGGGCTCAGAGGGCACAGCTATAGCGTCGCAGAAGCCATGAGGCAACGCAGTGGGAAAATGATATCAGCTGCATCCTAAACCTACTAAGTAGGGCTTCTTAACCAGGCATGTGAGATTTGGGGTGTAGCTTTTCGGAACTCTTCCGCCCCTACAAGCTCCACAGGGACAGAACTCTTCGCCGAACTCTTCGCCTCGTCTATTATATTCCCAGACTGAGAATCCGAACGCCCGAAAGCCCCAAGCCGACGAAGTCGGTCGGTTTATTGCCGGGTGTAAGCCTTGGGAAGGCGTTTTGGTTTAGAGCTTGTTTTATCATCCATGGGGGGGTTGTACCTTGTGGGGTTGTTAAGGGTTGAATTCGCGAAACACTCGAAATACGATTTGAAGCTTCTACGATGTGTAGAGTGTAGAGGTTCCGTCTGACGTCTTGTGTCTTTTGCCACAGCATCCAGGGCCGCAGGCACAGACCCAAAGACTGCCTACGCGTCCTTGAGTAGTAGCATCCTCACTACAATTACAAGACCCCCAAACGATACCCTTGATGGAGGAAACCCTTGATTGCAGGATCTGGGCCGCTCCATGGCACTGATCGTCGCGCCAGTTCTTGGCGTGGCGATGCTGGGGGACCCAAGTCAGAAGTGATGTGACTTCTCATTTGAGGTCTCTGTCGGGGTTGATAGCTTCAGGGTTCAAATGGGTCCAGTATCCAATTGGCCTTTTTTTGCGTCAAAATGGCCTTTTTTTTATGTCTCGGCTCTCACACTGCATAGTCTCGGCCAAGTCACGGTCACTGTGAGGCGGCTACGAAAGAGGACATAATTTCAGGCTATAGGGTTCAGGGTCGGGCTGACTGTTTACTTGCGGTTCCGGGGTTAGGNAGTCACGGTCACTGTGAGGCGGCTACGAAAGAGGACATAATTTCAGGCTATAGGGTTCAGGGTCGGGCTGACTGTTTACTTGCGGTTCCGGGGTTAGGGTTAACAGTAAATTCGATCATGAATAATCAGACTGGCCTTTGTTGATGTTTCGGCTTACAAATTGCATGGTCTACGCCAAGTCACGGTCACTGTAAAACGGATACTGGTCTAGGGTTTAGGGTCTAGGGTCTAGGGTTTAGGGTTAGCCGAGACCCGGCCGAGACCCTAAACCCTAAACCACCCCCTAAACCCTAAACCCTTAAACCTAAACCGTAGACCGTAAGGCCTGAACCCTAAACACTAAACCCTAAACCTTAACCTTAATCCCTGCCTAAACCCTAAGCCCTATAAACCCTAGATAAACCCTAAAACCCTAAACCTAAAGCCTAAACACAAGTCTCGGGTCACGGCCGAGTCTCGGCTAACCCTACATCCTAGAGCCCAAACCCTCACTCAACCCTGAACCCCTAAACCCTAAACCGTAGACCGTAAAGCCTGAACCCTAAACCCTAAACCTTAACCCTAATCCCTGCCTAAACCTTAAACCCTAAACATTAAACCCTAAAACCCTAAACATTAAACCCTAAAACCCTAAACCCTAAAGCCTAAACACAAGTCTCGGCCGGGTCACGGCCGAGTCTCGGCTAACCCTTCCTAAACCCTAAGCCCTAAACCCTAAAACCATAAACCCTAAACCCCAACCCTAAACCCTAAACCCTTTAAGGCCCCTAAAACCCGTAAACACCCTTAACCCCTTTAAGCCCTTTAAATCCCCTCAACCCTAAACCCTTTAAGCCCCCTAAAACCCCTAAACCCCCTTAACCACTTTAAACCCGCTAAATCCCCTAAACCCTACCCCCAAACCCTAAACCTCTTTTTCATTATGTATATAAACCCTATTGCATTCGTCGGCCAAGGCAACCCGACCTTCGGAAATTCGTCGGCAAAGGCAAGTTTTGCCTTCGCCGACGAATGGTTCAAGGTCGGGGGTCGGCAAATTCGTCGGCAAAGGCAAATTTTGCCTTTGCCGACGAATAGTTCAAGGTCGGGGGTCGGCAAATTCGTCGGCAAAGGCAAATTTTGCCTTTGCCGACGAATGGTCCAAGGTCGGGGGTCGGCAAATTCCTCGGCAAAGGCAAATTTTGCCTTTGCCGACGAATGGTCCAAGGTCGGGGGTCGGCAAATTCGTCGGCAAAGGCAAATTTTGCCTTTGCCGACGAATGGTTCAAGGTCGGGGGACGGCAAATTCGTCGGCAAAGGAAAAATTTGCCTTTGCCGACGAATGGTTCAAGGTCGGGGGTCGGCAAATTCGTCGGCAAAGGCAAATTTGCCTTGGGAGAAGGTTCTAGGGAGGGGAGGGGATTTGCCTGAAAGTAGGCAATGTTTGCTAGGATGTAGGCCGAGGCCTTGAGTTGAAGCCCCAGGCAGAAGGTTCTAGGGAGGGGAGGGGATCTGTCCGAAAGTTATTTTTAAGATCAGGAAAAACCAAAAATCGGGTTGCAGCTTTATAGGCCATAGGGTTAAGGACAAGACTTAGGCAGTACGGTTCCAAATGATTTCGGCTCAGAGCAGTATGGTTCGAGGGTGGGGTGGGGAATTTTCCAAAGGGATATATGTGAACTAGAGCCGCGGCGCTCTGGAGGCAACCAGGTGGCAAGCAGCAATCGCGAACAGCTCTAAGACCTGCAGAATTAAATGGGCCGAGTCGATTGTGTTGTTATCATAAACGGGACACGTTTTTGCACATGTGCAAAAATTTTTGCCCATGTTTTTCTTTCACATTGTTGTCGATTGTGTTGTTATCATACACGCGCGTTTTTGCACATGTGCAAAAAAAATGACCCCTGGTTTCTTAAGGTCTTCTCGGTGTTTGTTGTTGCTGCTGTACCTTGAACGACACACTCTTTTCGATTTTTTGCTGGCCGAGGAATATGCTGCCTTAGATGTCTGTTGTGTAGTTTCTGTCTGAAATGTATAATAGGTTCTCCCCAAGCTTTAGCGTTTATATGTAGCTCGACAGTGTTTAATACTTACTTCTTTATGCTTAGAACAAGGGACAGAGTGAAGTCATGTAAAAGCATATGATGGTGTAAATCATACTATAGTGGAAATGTGAAACTGAACTGTATGTAGTGGATAAACTTTTTATATCTCATGTTATGGGATTCTTTGGGTGGGTGGGTGTTATATCAAAGTCTTAACACTCCTGTGCACACTACTGCTCGAACCGGAGCTGCTGAACCCTAAACCCTAGACTCTAAACCGTAAACCCTAAACCCTAAACCTCAAGCCCTAAACCCTAAACCCCAAAGCCCAGACCCTAAACCCAAGTCTCGGCCGAGTCCCGGCCGAGTCTCGGCTAACCCTACATCCTAGAGCCCAAGCCCTCACTCAACCCTAAACCCCTAAACCCGAAAACCGTAGACCGTAAAGCCTGAACCCTAAACCCTAAACCCTAAACCTCAACCCTATCCCTGCCTAAACCTTAAACCCTAAACGTTAAACCCTAAAACCCTAAACCCTAAAGCCTAAACACAAGTCTCGGCCGGGTCACGGCCGAGTCTCGGCTAACCCTACATCCGAAACCCTAAGCCCTAAACCCTAAAACCCAAAACCGTAAACCCTAAACCCTAAAGCATTTACCTAATCCCTAGTCCCTAAACCCTAAACCCTAGACCCTAAACCCTAACCCTAGACCCTAAAGCCTAAACCCTAAACCCTAGACCCAAAACCCTAAACCCTAAACCCTAAGACCCTAAACCGTAAACCCTAAACCCTAAATCAGTAACCTAATCCCTGATCCCTAAACCCTAGACCCTAAACCCTAGACCCTAAATGCTAAACCCTGGACCAGTATCCGTTTTACAGTGACCGTGACCTGGCCGAGACTATGCAGTGTGTGAGCCGAGACATCAAAAAGGCCATTTTGCAAAAAAGAAGACCCGAAACCCTAACCCTAGACCCTAAACCCTAGACCCTAAACCGTAAACCCTAAACCCTAAATCAGTAACCTATGCCCTGATCCCTAAACCCTAGACCCTAAATGCTAAACCCTGGACCAGTATCCGTTTTACAGTGACCGTTTACGAGACTATGCAGTGTGTGAGCCGAGACATAAAAAAAGGCCATTTTGACGCAAAAAAAGGCCAAATTGATCCCAGACCCGTTCAACTGCTTAGAGTCTAGGTTGAGCATGGCCCTCCGATGCATGAACCGGGCTTGAGAATAGTTCATAAAGCTAACTTAAATTCGCGCACCAGGTCTCTACAAGCTTGTTTGAAAGGGTTTAAGGCTTGGAGGGTTTACGTGGGCTTCGGATTAAGTATACCCCCTTTCGTTCAGGCCTCAAAGCTAGGACAGCTAGGATCCTAGGCCTCCCGCGGTCTTGGAGCCAAAGCCCGAGCTCTCAGAATGGCTCGGATGCAGGTCGTGGAGGTTGTGTTGGTGGTTTCAAAACCCGAGCTGCAAACCCCTAGAGTCCCCGAGCCTGAAAAGCCTTATCCGTAGGGGCACAGGATCCGAAAAAGATGCACGAAACCCCACAAAGCCCAAATCTCATTGTTCAGGCCCTTTCATCATCCAAACCCGAAACCACACAGTCTACAACCCTAAGCTAAGAAAGCCTAAGAGACCCTGCCCCGAAACCCGTCCCTACCACCCTCAACCATTTTAAATCCCATAAAGCCATTGTACTAAAGCATTCTCCTTAAACTTCATAAAGACACCGAAGAAGAGGAAGAGCACTAGCACTGGGCAGGTGTCTTCTTGGCTGCTCAGTGACCCTTGGCCTGGCAGCTGCAGCAGCCACGGGGCCTGGGGCCTCAGCGATTTACTATTCAAACGATCCTTATGAATGACGCTGCTGTTGCTTGTGTGGTTATATGTTGTCTTTGTGTATGTTCTATTCTGATGTGGCTACTACTTTTGCTAGTTTTGGCATCAACTTTGTTTTCCGGTGTGGTTTCTTTCTTTGTACAAGTCGATTTTGTGTGTATGTAGGCCTTTGGGGATTTGGGGGTTCGAGGATGGTGGCTTTAGGGTTTAGTCTTTGGGTGTTTGATATTTTATGCCTTGACTTCTGGGTGGGGTGGGGCGGGGGTAGGCTTCGGCCTTTAGAGTGCAAGGCCGTAGGAATGCTGTTTCTCTAGGGTCATGCCGACGAGTTTGCGATCACGATTCCGGAATCCGAAGCCTAAGACCTCAAGCCCCAACCTGAGACCTGCGACATGTGCGGCTTTTTCATATGTTCAACCTACGTCTTACTGTAGTGCTGTTGCTCGTCTCTCTTGTTGTTGAGGAGTCTGGGTTTGTGTAAGGTGGCACCAATGTAGTGTTGTGTTTGTCTTATGAGCTTAGGATCGCAATCATACAGGGTCTGTTTAAAGACAATGGAGGCTTTGCGGGCTTTCGGCTGTGGGCTTGAGCAGGCTTGCAGTCGTAGAAAAGCTCTGGGCTCGGTTTACGAGCTGTGGGCTTTAAGTAAATGCCCTTGAAGCCGACAGGCCCCTGAATAAGTTTGGCCTGTTTTCTGGTTTATAGTGTCATAGCACGAGATCCTTAGTCTACTCATTTAGGCTGTATTTTCTCCCCAAGCCGATCAACCTGAAGAGCCCTGACACCCCAGAATGAAATCAACAGCCATCGTTGTTTAACGTGTTGGACTCCCGCTTAGAAGCCGCGCCTCCAGGCTTAGCACTGCTGTCCTCATCGCTTGCGCCCCACTCGGGCCACAGGATATCGCTGTGAAGAGTCATGCTCAAGGTTCAAGTTTCTGTTTACGGCTTGGAGCTGGGCGGTTTTTGATATTCTGGGCTTTCGGGTATCAGTTTGAGATATTGGGGTGCAGGGTTCAGATTGGGTTTCGAGTTTACACGGGTTGTCCAGGTCTTTGCAGCAATCTTTCCTTAGAGCCCCGGTCGGGTTCTGGGCTGTCGTGGTTTGAAGCCTCTAAACTTGAACCCTCTGGCCAACACCCTACACCCTCTACTCCCCCAAATTCAAAGGAAGGCTTCGCACTCCCTGAGCCGCCCCAAGAAGCTTTGAAGCGGAAGGGATCCTTTTGCTGGAGTTCGGGAGCTGTAAACCAGAAAGTCCTTGAAGTCCGGACTTAAGCACGTATGATGTGTCAGACATAACCTTACGGAACCATGAGGATACGGTTATGTGAGGCTTTGAGGTTTAGGTTCCGAGGGAATTCAAAGGCCATATCCTGTTGCTTGCTTGGTTTGGGGTTTAAGGGTTGAGGGTCTTGGTTTGGGGCTTTCAAGGTTTAGAGGGTTGAGGGTTTACTAGAGGCTCTGGGGACTTAGTCCAGGGCCCTAAACCGACGTTTGGGGTTCGACGAGGACGGAGTCCTCCAGCTCCTCTGTTTGGTGATCTTCACTGCCGCCTCCGCCAGGGCCTTCCAACCCTCAGTGGTGTCGGCTGTTATTGCTTGCATGGAAGCTTTGTAAGTCACAAGGCTTTCTCGTTTTGTCGGGTAGACACAAAGTTCAGCAATGTGTTGGGCCCAGGGCCAGGCTTCAATACGTTGTTTTTTGCGTCGTGGAGTGTTAGTTCGTTCCGATTGACGCCCCACTACACGCTGAACCCACAAGCGGCTCTTGCAAGGTGGCACCGATCGTTCGGTTCCTCCTCTTCTACAGCAGTGCCCGGAATGGTAGCACTGTCGACGTTTGAGTTTCAGAGTTGATTCGGGCGTGGGGTTTTGGGCGTAGTTGGGCTTTCCTGGGAAGTTTGCGCGTTGGGATAGAGTTCAGTCTTTGGGGTTGGGGCCCGGATTGTCTTGAGACTCGGGGGCCAGGCGGGGGATGAAGCAGATGCTGGGGCAAGTAGAGGTTGAGGGCTTTGGTACTGGGTATCAATGCTTCAGAGATGCCGGGGCGTGGTTCGTAGCCGATTACAGGCTTTGAGGCTTCAGATGACAAGCCGACTCAAGCCCGCGTAGCCTTTGGCCCCAAACCTTCAAGCTCTAGCCTGAGACCAATTCGGATCTGAGCCAGGCCCCGGGAAGCGGGTGAAAAACGAGCCAAGCGAAGCGATGGACTTCGATAGAAAGGCCGGCAGGGCTTTGGGGGCACCTCGTCTTCTCAGGAGTCTATGGCAAACCAAAGGGTTTTGACACCGTCTCTCAGGTGATGATGCAGGACAGCTTTGCATCAAAATCACTGCGAAAGACAGCAAGATTGAGTTCCCCCCAGCATTGCACGCGGTGAACACACAGACGGCAGTTTCTCAGCCCTCAAAGTTTGTTGCGAGAGTTTCACCCCTCAACCATAAAGCCTACAACCGGTTAAACATCGAAGCCGTGCCCCGAAACTCTGCATGGCATAGACCCCCTAAGCCTTAAACCCCCAAACCCCGAGCTTGATAAACTCTAACGTCCTAGAATCCAGATAGATGCTTAACCTGGCAGTAGTCAGAGGGAGCCCCAGATTGTTGTCGCCTCCTGGTGACATGGCTCTGCAAACATACTCTCGAAACATACTTATTACCAACGAAGCCTATTTAAAACCCTGCAACATATCAGTCCTGATACGCCCCTCTGAAACCTTTCAAATGCCCTCCAAATCTTGTTACAGAAGCACGAACGAGGAGCATCCCCTCAACACCTGCAAATCCTGGCACTTGCAATCCTAAAGTCCAGTCCATTGACCTCAAAGCGAAGCTTAAATCCAGATCCCGCCAGACCCTAAACCACAAGGTCTAAATTCTACAGCAGTCGCACGAAAGGGCCGAGCTCACTTGACAACATGTCTTCCAGTCACACAAGGGATTGCAGAAGGAAATGATTGGATTTGAAGGGCTCAGAATCACTGCGTCGAGGCTACCCTGCGAACCCCTGAAGCCTAAGTCCTAAGATCCACACCCTTAAAATTGAAATCCCCAGCCCCCGAAATCAGACCCCTAAGGGCTCCGCGAGGGCCTCAACGCTTTAATGTTTAGGGCTTATTGGGGTGCTGAACCTCGAAAGTTGATCAAATCCAGAATCTCGCGTTTTTGGTTGAAGGGGTCCCAAGTGTGAGCCCCGCAGGACAACCATAAACTGCGTGTTGCAAGCTCCTTTGCTCGACACAATGCCGACTCCCATCAGCCTCGAGCCTTTGCACCTTAAGCCCTGAATACCCTCTTGCTCTGGAAACCTTCAGCCGTGCAGCCAGCACCGGAACTGCCACGAAGCAGGTTCCAGACTTCACTTCTCAGCCGCAGGACCATTGTTTACAGAACTGAGTCCCTGCATTTGTCCTGAGGTTTTGGCAGGGGTTGTAGGGATTTTACACGGTTTCTCAGCAGGGGTTAATAGTGTTTTGATGGGGAATGACTTGACCTTGCGCGGGCAGTCAATCGGGTGTGCAGAGTCTTCGTGTTGTGCGCCTAGAGTCTAGAGAGTGAAGCTGGCGATATCTTTGAAGCACGTGCATTCAACCTACACCTCTTGCTCTTCCAGACTCTCCTACTAACTCGAAACCTACACACAACACCCGCAACTCCATAAGAGTAGTTCGGGGCCTGTCTCTTGCAAGGAATCGTTGGCCCGCGATGAGCTGCGCTCTCAGAATCGCCTTTGAACTTCTGAAGTTACTTTCGAGGCATATTGAGAAGGGATCGTCTGGCGCATGATTCAAGCTTGCAGGTTCTGGTTCTCGTGTATTTATTCCCAGTGTTTCCATGTTTGGTGTTTGAGGCTGCGCAAAGCAACAAGTGCAGTAACTTCGGGCTGGCCTGCCCGTAGGGCTTACAGAGCCTGTGTTCGTGTTGGGACAAAGGTTCGATGTTTCGCTCACCAGTCAGGTAGGTTTCTCGGGCTTACATGAGCCCGATCTGAGAATCTAGCCGTAACTGTTTGATCCCCCTGGCAAATTGTATTCGTGGATAGTGATTTGCACTTTGGGGACTCGTGCACACCGCGATCGAATGCTGTGCAGTCAAAGAGCGCCCTCGGTCTGCATTGGCTCTTTCCGGGTTTGAACAGGGCACGTTTTTGTAGCGATCGCAGCAGGAAGACACACGAGCTTACAGCTTCGATTCTATGCTTTCAGGTCTTGAGGGCTGACCCCCGCGTAACTTAAGCCTTGAATAGGCCTAACCGTTGCAAACCGACTTCTGTCATCGGATCCACTCTACGACCCAGGATGCCTGACACATGCTTGACCGGCTTCAAGAGTGTAGTGCATGCTGCATGCAAAACCCTAAGCTCCAACACCACCCCACAACACCGAAGAGCCCAAAACCACAATCCAAGGCGCAATCGCTTCAAGAGCATGGCGTCTTCGGAAGATCAGCAAGGGCCTCCGATTGCGACGAGGGATCTTTCCGGGAGAACCCCGGCCCTTCTCTTCAAGGGTTTAGGGTTTAGAGTCCCATTCTGTGTTTGCAGAACGTTGCAAAGGCTTTTCTGCAACGTCCTTAAGAAAAGGCAGGCTTTACGGCCCCTACATACAGTCTATTAGTATTCACGGGACAGATGGCTTGCATTTTCTTAGGGTCTGGACTTTGAGGTTCGAGTTTGTGCAGGGGAGAGTATCCGACGTGCTATCGCAAGCGCCTGCGTGTTCTCGCCGCCGCGACACCTTCAATAGTACGGTTGTGCGCTAATTGCAGCGAAGTTCTTTCTCTTCTGCATGTCTTCAGTAGGGCAGGCACTCCAAGTTGTGAGGACAGATGTTGGAGACAGATATTTTCAGGTTGTAGGTTGGACAGCTGCTTTCGGGAAAGCAGATTAGAGCCATATCAATGGGAGGACAGACCTGGGTTGTCAGGTACCCCTCATGTTAAGACACACCCCGCCATTTGAGTTCGGAGCTGATGCCAAAACGGACAGGCAAGAGAGAATCAAGTTTGAGTCATGTCTTCTGCCCTGTCAGAATACGGGACTCTTCCAAATCCAGGGAATTCATGACGCCCAGAGCACTTAGGGCTCCTAGGGCTAGGCTTTGCAAAACTGCTTCACATTACACCGTGTAGACGATGTTAAAGAAGCTCATACGCGATAGATTGCCTTGAGCTCCAGCAGGAGCATTACAGGTATCATGTACCCAACAACCTGCGCGCATAAGCATTCCGCAAGTCTCAAACCCTAAACACAGAGCCCTCAGCCTAAATCGTAGAACCCTACATCGGGCCCTACATCCTTAAAGCCGTAAATCGCAGATACTTTCTGTATATACATATTATATATATATATGTAGCTATCTATCTATCTATCTATCTCATGTAACCCGCAAAACATATGTGCCTACACCTTACACCAGAGACCCAAGTATTGGTACTCTTTCGCACCGGCTTTTCTCTTCTCTTCCCGCTCCGACGTCCGCCACTATAGATGCCAAAAGGCATCCTAGCAAGCATATCTACCCCGCCGAAACCTAAGCCCGCAGCCTGAGACTTCAAGGACAGCCCGCATGCATCGGGTTAATCGGGCTTGTAAGAAGGATCGCGGTATCCGGGCCCTGAAGAGAAGGGGCTTACTAGGCAGATTTCGACAATAACCCCGTATTCAAGCCGTAGAATTGTAAACTCCAACCCCTGAACTCTGAGCCCGAAAAGTCTACCGTACAAGCCTTAAACCCTACAGCCCTGAAATTTTACGAACTGAGGCATCTCCAGGAGCTGCAACAACGCTGGGCCCAGGCCGGTGTGTGTGTGTGTGCGTGTATGTTTGTGTGTGTGTGTGTGTGCGTGCGTGCGTGCGTGTGCTACTATTGAAGGACGACTGTAGGATCTAGGTTTTGGGGGCTTCATGAGCATGTCAGTCATCATGTCAGCATCATCGTCACTATTCGTCGTCATGGTGCTCACCCCCTCATCCACAGTACGAGACATATGGGCGGCGACAACGACGATTGTGCTTACAACCTGCATGCTGCAGCCCCAACCTTCTGAAAGCCCATCGACGAATCCTGTCCGGACAATTTGACTCTAGCATGTATTCACGCCCCAAAATCCTCAGCCGCAGTTCCCTTCAAGGTAAGGGGACGCTGAACGAGCCACTGAACCCCAAGTGTGGAAACCTCGACACCAGGCCCTCCACTCGAAGTCTTCAACCATGACCAACGAAGCCGTAAAACATCGAATATTCGTCAACACTTCTTGGGCTTGCAGGTGTCTGCAGATCGGCGAGAACTTCAGAGGCTGTGGCGGGTATAAACGAAGCTTCGATACCAATCCCCATGTCGACAACACTCTCGTACACAGTGGTGCAACTCGGTAGTGCACTTTTGGGGACACCGGCTTTAGGCTTTTAAACCTGGTGCAGGGTTTTGTTTTTTCCTTTAAGTTGCTGCTGACTTACGATGGTTTCAACCCATGGTATCGAATGTGCGAAAGGAGCAACAACAAGGAGAGGACTAGAAAGTTCTTACAACCACTTCTACGACTACAGCCGCACAGGACTCTGACGGTGCTGAATAAACACACGTTTTCAATTACTTGAACTCTGTGCGCAACTCAAGCGAATCCCGATCGGCATGGGCCAATGCTGCATTGTCATATCATCCCTCCACAACACCTGACATATTCCAAGCTAAAGCACACTCTGTAACATCCCACCTCAACCCTCGAAAACCAGGAGAGGATTCAACGACGTCACATAATGGCAACGGGAATCCGTGAAGCCTAACCCGTACTTGAAGGCCCTGTTGACTTCGTAGGTAGGTCTTCGTAGCAACCCCGTAACCCTGTAAGCTGTAACCCCAATGCTAACTCCGAGAGCTCACCAACTGACTTAACCTGCTTACTAAGTCAACAGGGGTACTCAGATACCTTAAGACCCTTGGCATGCCATGACTGGAAGTGGCTGCTGTCGTGTTTCTTCGTTCTTTGACCACAGCGACGAGGACATGAAGGCTTGTTCTGACCATCCGTTCTGCGGCTACAAGCTTGGTGGGCGGCTGCCTTCAGCGACCCCACAAGTATCAGCAATCAGTTTGGTGAGGCAGTGCCGGGAGTACACGAATCCGCGCAGACTGTTCAGCGACGGTTCGGCTTGAAGAGAGTCCGCAAGGTTCAGAATGTCCAAAGAAAACGGGCCAGAGCACATGTTGCACGGTCATTCAGCGATTGTGAAGTCATCGAAAGAAATGGAGCAGGCGGCTGTGGCTCCATTAAGAAGGCCAGCTGCCGCACACCCGAAGGCCTAGAGATTAGAGATACATTCAGCTTGGCAATTCTTGGCTGCCACCACCTTCTGCAACAGCCTCCTAAGCATCTTGTAGGCACTGCAAGAACAGATTCTGAAACAAAACAGCTCAGTTCCCTTTCTGGTGAAGTGCTTCTACCGGCCATGACAAGAACTGCAAACATACCTTTACTGATGTAGGCACTCTCGCCCGAATCCTTAAACACCCTTCAGCAAGTCAAGATGAACCTCAGATGCACGGTCTTCCGAGTTTTACTTTACTAACCTCCATGAAGAACCCGTGTCAAACATTGTAAAGCTCTTGCAAAGTTCTGTGAAAGCCTGCTTGAAATCCTCCTGTGCATTTGCTTATAAAATTCTGAATCCGCAAAAGCCCCAGGCCGTGACGCCTGAAAGCCCTAGCCGCCCGAAGCCCCAACAGCTCAAAGCCGAAGAATCGGATGTTGAGGTACATAGTACTAGAAGAATATTAATAATCACATCAGAATCCGTTGTAAAATAGCATCCTTAACTGCCTTAACTATATGTCCAGGCCTTTATTTTGGTTCGTGCTATATTATATGCAGCCTCGTTTCCACTTGCAGCACCTTCCGGGCGGCAGCGATCTCCTCCGAGCGAAAGCTTCGGTCCACGACAGCCTTACGCCGGAGCCCAAGAGAGCGTCCGCCCCTGTTGTTCTGGGCTGAGTTCACTCTTTTGTGTCTCAGTTTGTTGAGGTTTTTGTATGTTGATCTTGTTGGAGCAAGGTTTAGCCTTATCGTTCGGAGATGTTGGGTGTTTAGAGAAGTCTGTTGTTGTTCTTGAGCCTCAGAGTTTGTGAGGGCTTTCGCAGGTTCTGTTGTTTACTCTCTACTGCGCTTGGGTTTTATTTCGTTTTCCGGCGTTGGTCTGGTAGAATTAAGACCTCCAATGTGCTGTTTCGTCATCGCCCTATACACCGAGGTCGGATCAAGCCGGGAATTGCTAGCTTTGATTTGCTTCGGGTTTCGGTATTTGGTTTTTCGGCTGCTTAGGGCATAGGGGCTACAAAGGCGTATAAGCCCTAAATCTCCTCCGGCGGGTGCAGCATTTCGGCATCGGGGGCCGAAAGGGCCCAAAGCTCGAGGCGAGGAGTGTCGCTGTGGGCCCAAGGCATAGAGCTCCTAAAAAGGGCCTTATGTGGGTTCTATGCGTGGAGGATTTGGGGGGCTCTGCAAGTACTGCAAAGGTCTTGACGATTTTGCATGGGGTGTAGAGAGTTCCCGAGTGATCTTCTCCTGTACTTGCAACTCTGGGGATAAGATTACTTGTGTGCCCCGAACGCGCAAGCGACGGGTGCTTTCTGGGCGCCCTCGTCTTGGATACTGGGTTAAAGTTATGCTAGGTATCCTAGCATGGAGGCCCTAAACGTCGGAGAATACGGGTCAACATTGGCAAGATCATCGGTGTGGGGTCTGGGGTTTGGGCACGAGCAGGGCCGTGCATGTCCTTTCCTGCTCGCGATGACAGTCGGTTGATTCAATAAGTCCTGGATCCGACCAGAGGCCATTCCGCGGAGATTCTTCTTGGCTATGCCATCTCAGCACCGCTTTGCTGGTTGGGTGCTTACTCCTCCAGCTCTCTGCGTTAAGGCCCAGGGTTTAGTTTTTGCACGGTGAAGGATTGAGGGTTGAAGGTGTTCGATTCATGCCACTTAGCTGCACACGTGGGGGATCAGGATTCGCGGTAGGGAACAAGTCGAAGCTGGCTGTGCGCCCATGAAACATCTGCAGCTTGCTTAGCATGTTGGTCAGCATCCCCCGCCATTACGGCCAGAACAGCCAACCCCACCACTGCCACCAACGCGTCGTCAGCATCGTCATCTTCGTCGTCGCCATCATCACCACTATCATCATCAGCATCATCATCATCGTTATCATTAACATGATCGTTCTCATTAAGCTCATCGTCATCATCGTCATCGTGAAGTCAAGAGAGTCCTGACCATCATGTCACAATCACAAGCATAATCTCTCTTCAACCTTATCCTGAACCCCCATTCGTGGTCACATAGAACCTGCCACGCCACCCCGTCACAGGCCAGCAGCTGTCATCTATCTTAACATACCCGCCTTCAGGCAAAACCTTCGAACCCCAACCCGCCAAATCCTCAACTCTATATATCTCAAGGGTGAACTCTCTGGCTCATATGAACAGAAAGCTCCGGTTCCCTGCCTAAAGTCTCCAATGCAACTCCAGACTGGCTTCACCATGGATTGTTGCTGGCTTGCCAGTGGATCAGCCATGTTATGCTTAGGGTCCTATACCGAAGAACCAAGCCAACCAAAACATACAGCAAGGCGCGTAACGAAGGTGTTCGGCTTTGTTGAGCCACGGGTTGCATGGTAGCTGCAATGAAGGGTTCAGGTATCCCCCGAACCCGAGGCTCATGATGTTCTTGGCAGCACCGACTGCTCTGAGTCAGGCACCATTTCAGGTTACAGTTCGTTTTAGGGTGTATGATTTGGTTTACGTTCCAGGTTTGAGGATATGGGTGTAGGTTTAGATTGGCATGTTCAGGTCTCTGAGTTTAGGGGTTGGGCGTTGTGGAAGTGACGGGTAGTTCTAAACTGGGGCGCCCTATACATGACGTGGTACCTGCCAGGAAACAGCAGTGTCTAAATGTGTTTGCTAGTTGTTCACTTACTTCCAGGGTACTTAGGGTTGCGTTCAGCAGGATCCCAAACAGAGAAGCCGTCTGCACTCTTCAAAACCGCTGTTCTTGGTAAGGCACTTTCATCGTTTGGATCCAAAAGTAAAGAAGCACCACCAAAAAATGGAACGACATTGAAGTGCAACTGACGGTCTGGGCATCGGGAGTCAGTTCTACGGATTTTGTTGGAGCGTTTGGGCGTGCAGGGCTGTGTAAATTTGGGGCTTGAGAGGGTATGTCCTTTTACGTCTTTCAGGCTTGATGGGTTTTGCTACTGTGTGTGGCGCTGCGAGAGTCTGTCTGTAGGTCCATGGCGATTTTTTGGTCTTGTTGAACAGCACTGGTGGGGATGCAAAGCTTTAGCCTTCTAGTTCAGATATTGCGTAATTACTGGGAAATCCTGGGGCATCCCTCGGGTTTGCTTTTCAGGGAGCCGTAAACCTTCTTATGAAATCGAAGGGGCTCACCCCTTCAGTCTGCCCTCCTGAAATCCCAAAAACACCCCGAACATGAAAAGCATGGAAACCATTGCAAACCGATTTTGGCCGGGCTGTTGAAGGCTCAGGTCCCCGTGTGGATCTCTCCTTTTGGCATATCCCTTTGACACTATACGGTGTAAAAAACCAGAGGAATTCTGACTGAGAACCTTAAGCCGTGAGTTCCGAACCATATCCTAAATCGTAAAGCCTACGTTCTATAAAGCCTGACTCTTGAATCCTAAATCAAACCTTGACATGAATGGTCCTCATCTTCGCCAGCAGATAGGTCGCTCGCGTCTTCATCTTGATGGCTTGTGTGCTGCCGGGAGTGACGCTGTGCGGGTGCGGACGCCAGCTAATTTCAGCGTTTGTTTTGGGGGTTTTGGGATTTGGGGCTTACCCAGACTGCATGTTGTTTGGAGGTTTGGGGATTTGGGGGGTACGGGTTCAGGGTGTTGGGTTGCTGGGCTTTTGATGTAGGTTTGTTGGGCATACAGTTGGGAGTTTGGGCTTTCTTGGCTTGGTTTTGGTTTGATGTCTTTGTGGCCTAGCAATATGGCTATGTAGCGTCAGAAACCTAACGTCCTGAACCCCAGCCTGCTTAGAGGATCGGCAGAACTTTGTACGTCTGTCGGAAACAACACTTCGAGTTCTGTTAGAACGACGCTCATAATTATGTGGTGTCCTGATCATTCGGTGTTCCCTGTCGGGGTGTCATTGCTAGCCACATTTCCAGTTACGCAGTAAAAGTATGTTGGGAGTTGGGATCTTTTCTCTGAGCCGCTCATATTTGTCCCTGTTGGAAACTTTAGCCCTGCTGTCTCAGTAACAACCGAAGTCCCCGTCACACAGAGACTCAGGCACCCAGAATCCCAACCTCTTTGCCAAAATCCCTGCTAAAAGTCAGTCAGGTCAGAAGCAGTGACCAGGACAGTCCCTTCACTTCGGTAGCCCCTGTTTTGAAGTATCTGGTGATGGAGGCTTCCCATCCTCATCCTCGGCGGACTCGGCCCTTCAAGGGCTGCTGCCCCAAGCGGTCTTGAAAGATGTTGGGGGCTTTCGGGACTTTAGGGTATCATATTTACTGCTTTCTTGTTGTTTAAGGAGGCTTTATTGTCGTTTAGCTTCGCATGTGTTGTTAGTCGTGTGGTCCTTTGCCATTCGTTTTGCTCCGGGTGTTACAGGAGCATTAGGGTTTAAGGTTTCCGCTCAGGGGTTTGAGGGCTTAGCGTTTTAGTTTTAACTTTGAGGGGTAGTGGCCATTCAGCGTATCAGGCGAAGGATTTACGCAGCTCTAAACGATTCCAACAAGTTGGAGCTAAGCGAGTTCAACGGGGAGTGGGACCAGGTATGGTACAGCGTGGATCAACGGATGAAGCCAAAGACGCCTCGCTTCAGAGCTCTGCAGTGCCCAGGGAAAAAGTGCCTCAGTTCGACAGAAGGCTAATCTGACAACTAACTAGTGACTAGTGTGCTGTTTTGAAGGTGTTGCCATGTCTTCGGATCTAAGGTTTGGGTTTTCTATGTGTGTGTGTGGTGTGGGGGGAGGGGGGAGGTCCCATCCAATGCGACTGTTGCCGAGCCCGCCGCGCACTTGTCTGTGGNAGGGGTGGAGTTTTAATAGGTTTTGTTTTTCGTAGCTTGGGTTTAGGGCATGGGGGGGGGGCCCTTAGATTTCTTTGGGTTGGGGGTTTCGGGATTTTCAGGTTTAAGGTTGTTTGTGTTGTTGTTGTTGTTGTAGTTTGGGGGCTTTTCGGATGCTTGACGGCCTCATGGCGTAAGGGTTGCGGTGTTCGTTTCCATGGCTGATAAATCGTGACTTTCCTACATTGTATTCGGTTTCGGTCCAGTCGAGGTCCCCGAGTAGTAGCCCTATTCCCTTGTCCGTTCTTGCAACAGAACCCTAGACAAGGGTATCCTCGGCTTGTAGGTGAACAAGGATTTTGTGCCCTACCATTTTTCTAGGGTGCTAGGTTTTCGAAGCTACGGGATCCTCAGAATTCACGGCTTGGGAGCGCCGCTTTTCGATCAGGTCTTCAAGCCTACTTGGGGGGGTTTGAAAGACCTCATTGAAAGCCTCCGAGTGATTTGCTGTTGGCATAAGGTCATAAGGGCATCTTAGATTCTTCGCAATCAGGTCTGCTCCTCGTATTAAGGGTTAGTTCGTCCGCTATTCATGAACCGCCCATGTAGGGGCAATCACAAAAGCCAGCTGAAGGTGTGGCGGCAGGCATTGGCCGCTTTCCTGAGCGCTACCACAGGCCCACGTAGGATTTGCTCGGGGGTGGGCTTTGTCGCATCAGTTTCGTTGTGCATTAGACGATTGTGCTACTGGTCGGCTCGCGGAAGTTTCTGTGGAAGTTGTTGAAATGTTTGCCGATGAGTGAGGGGTAGTGACCGGGCAGTGCCTGGATTGTAGTCATGTTTATCTGTTGGGCACAGTAAGGCTTCTTCCGCTTGCATGTTCTGGTGACACTCCTGCTGAGTCCTAAACCCAAGACTCTCAAGCGAACCTCCAAGCTCTAGACCCTAAACATCTTAAGCATTCAACCAAACCCAAAAGCTGTTAGACTGCACCCTGCACCGTAAACCCTAAATGGACAATTCACCGAAAAAGCCTATTCTCGGACGGCACCGGTTCTTCGGAAGTGGGGCTTCTCGATTGCGGTTTGCATGCGCGCATGTGGACAGCGCTCTCGCGCTTTTTTGAAGTGAATGTGTGACCTGATGCTTAAACTGCAGCAGCGGTTTCTCAATGACTAACGCTGTATCGTACTTGGAGGCTCCTGTAATTCGCAAGACCAACGTCACCCTATGCCCTGACCCCTAAGATTGCACAGCGAACTTTCCAAACCGAAGTCCTAAAAGGCTAAGCCGTCAGATATTAAACGGCAATCCTTAAACCCAAGACCCAGAACAAACCCCCTAGAAAGACTCACAGAACCAGATAGATCAACAACACCACACACACGAATTCAAAGGACAAAAACACAAGACGAACATCCCCCCAAACCCCTTAAGCCTCGTTAACCCTAGCAGCCCCAAGACAGAGAAAGAACCCCCTGAAACGCCCAAACCCAAAGACCCTCAACCCTACCCTCTACCCTACCATCCCAGCTCAATACAACAGTTTTCTCAACTCTGCAAAATCTTGGTTACACCACCTAGTGATCCAGCCCATCATGTCAAGTTTTCACCAGGATATAAGGATCGCATTAAGTTTACTAAGTCTGCTCGTAGAGGACACCCCCAGAGACGTCGGCTGGGGGAGTCGGTAACAGAATGGATATTACCAGTTCTTCAAGCACACCTGGGCCACACCGCAGACCACAGAAGGGATCTACTTGGATGAAAACAATACTTGAATACAGACCCTGAACACAGCCTACAATTCGAGACTGCGCCGACGCGCTCTCCCGCTTTGTTTCAACGACAGGCAACGCTTTGATGCGCATGGCAACCGTAAAATCCTAAAGCTCCTAAACTGCCCAAAACCCAAGAAGCGACAGGTTTGGCTCGGCGTCTCGGCGGCCCTGCGTGTAGCGATCCCGAGCTCCGAAGTCCCAAGGACAGAAGCGGGTAGTGGGCTGGGCCTTGGGGTGTTTTTTTAAGCTATGGGGCTCCAAAGAAGGGGGGGTTAGTTCTGAAGAAGTCTTCGGGTTTGCTTGGGGCCGGGAGCGCAAAGGAACAAAACAATGTGAACGAAATGAACAAGGATTTTTACCAAGGGAAATGAGGTTTAGGAATTACAACTAGATCTTAGTTAGTTTCATTCCTCTACACATTCTTGTAGGTTCCTGGAGCGAAGAATGGTGCGTTTACAATGAAAAGAAGAACACAATGAAACGAAGAATGAGTGTAAGCGTGATTTTTGCTTTTTATTTAAAACGCACCACACTTCGTTCCCAATTTTTGGATTTGGTGAGAAGTTAGTTGTAATTGTAAGAAGAGAGCCGTGTGAATTAGATTTAAAGAAACCACGCGTTCGTTCATTCTTCTCGGTTAGTGACTAGGGGCTACAGTTTGAGAGTGTGGAGATTAAGATAATGTGAGGGACCAGGATTTCAATGGTTTAGGGGTTGGCGAGTTTCTGGTTTTGGGTGTAGGGCTTTTAGGGTTCCAGGGTTGCGGGCTTCAAAGATTCTTTGGCGAGCTTCAAGGCTTCGCGAGTTGAGGATTTGCGTCGGTTTCCAAGGGCGCTCGCTTTGTTATGTTGCGGCTTTTCTGGTTTCGGGGTTTGCAATGTCCAAACTTTTCGGTTTGTTGCTAGGCTGGCGGGGTCGCATCAGCTGCCAATGGGGATTAAACTGAACAGTTCTTAAATTTGCCTATACCCAAACCCAAACCAAAAAAGAACCATTGACGAGACATGTTCTATTCTCATATACACACCATAACGGACCCGAAGCTCGAAACTTTGGACCCGAGTTCAAAAGCCTGAAACCAACATCCGAAACCCTCAAAAGACTAAGTTCCATGGAAGGTCAAAAGGTGATCGAGACTTTTTTTGAGCTTAGTCTCTGCTCAATCGGTACGTATCCCGCATTCCCTGGTCTCTCTTTTCATGTTTCCTCTCTCTCTCGCTCTCTCTGTCTCTCTTGCTGTCCCCGTCTCCCTTTCTCGCAATGCCTAGTTTCCAGGCATTAAAGATGAAACGCTAATGTTTCCATGCATTCTCTCCCAAGAACGTGGCCTTTACTGCAGGATGATGAGGAAGAAGTCCGAAGGGCATCCAAGGCTTGTGCTGCATGCGTCAGTAATTGGTCCTTGTACGCGTCTCCTCAGCTTTAGGGTTTAGGGTGTGGGACAAAGTGCTATTCCATCTTAAAATCACTAGGTCACTAGGGGGAGCTAATTACCCGATGTGAACGGCCAGATCGTGCAAAAACCGTTTATGTGGTATTGACCGTGGACTCGCGAGATTGCGGGGCTCGAGTCCTGGTTTCGGTGTGAGGAAAAGGGTACCTATTGTTGAACGGGAAGCTGATGCTTTTCCATTCTAGCCAACGGCTTTTTGCAGCTGCTGGCCTTGTGAGACTTGAGGGTTTGTCAGATGGCAGCTCCCAGGTGTAAGACTTCTCGCTTCCCAGAGGCTCAGCTCAAACCTTGAGACCCCAAGCCACCAGTTCACCAATTTCATTCAGCCCCGACCCGAAACGAAAATGCTTACCAAGCTCGCCAACGGAATGCACCAGTCCCCACAGGTTCCGAAGTGACAACCACCGCCAGACTTGCGATCGCCAGAACAAGTATGCAAGTATGGAGCATACTCCTCGGAATGAGAACAGCATGAATCGCCATGAGTTCCATCTATAAATAGTGATGTGTGCAGTTTGCACAATGTGTCTTGACAGAGGTGGCCAGTTCATGACAATCACCTCTTCATCACCATCATCATCATCATCACAGCCAGTATTCTGATTACTGCTCGGCCTCTGCAAACTTATGCTGATGGAAGGCGCGAACAAGAGATGCGACGATGTTGATGAATCTTGTTCTTGCTATGGTCGTAGAGATGAGGAGGGTGTCGTGGCATCAGGCGAGCGTACCACCGTCATCTTGATGGATATGCAGGACTCCCAATCCTCAAGGGTAAACCATACACCCTAAACATCCCTAAACCCTAAAGCCTCAATCCTAGCTTCAAGCCTTAAACTGACCGAAGACCAATGCAGCACCCGAGTCGAGAGTCGAAAGCACCCATTGAGTCAGGTCCTCGGCTGGCCCTTCACCAGACTTGGGCTTGCGGACTCAGAAGGGGAACTACAGCCTCTGAACGTTCTAGGGTTGAGGAGTTCTTGTGCTTTCAGTATGCGTGAAGGCGGGCTACTGAATTACAGGATGTCTTGTTTGGAATAGCAGTGTTCAGATGAGAACCTCAAACCCGGGAGGCAAAGCCTGAAAACTACACCCCAGAACCCCAAACCCGAACCCCCAGCAACTCACAAACGAAGCCTTTCAGGTTTGGTGGGGAGGGGATAGGCTACACAGATGCAGTGCGAATTCTCAGGCCTCGTGCTGCTGACGGCTCAGGCAGTGAAAGGTTTCGGATCTTCTGGATTTCAAGTTAGTCTTCAAAGCCAATGCCGAAATGCCGGCCGCAATGCTACGGGCCACATCTCGCCCTTCTCATCTTAGCGGTCTTCACTCTACTGGTGACGAGCCGGGAGGGAGGACTTGCTTTCAGTGCACCTGGCAAAGCTCGGAAGTCCCCCAAACAGGCCACAGCCAGTGTCATGAGGGAGCGCAGTGGCCTCGGAATCGGTGAGAGGGTAACAGACGCGAAATCTTGGCGTGCTGTTTCGCCTGAGGAGAGTGCACTGGCAGGCAAGCTCAAGGCTGCTGGCAAAAACGGCCGTTGGAAGCAAGTTTGGCGACTTTATCAGGACTATGAAGGCATCGCCGTGCCAGTTCACGGTGCTGCTATGCAGGCTGCGTACCGGTGCAGACGTTATTCGGAAGCAGCAGAGATGTACACAAAGTTGCGCACTGTGAACGATGCTGAAATCAACCAAGTCATTCTTGTCCATGGCATCAAGATCTTCGGGAAATTGCATGATGCAGACAGTGTCGAAGCCATTTGGCAGGAGGTTCTTTCAAAAGGATGGATGGACAAATTTCCGGCCACTGCACGTATAGATGCTGCTTCTGAGCTGGGCGACATCGGGGCGGCTGCATCAGTGCTTGAATATCTGCAGAATGCAAGCTTGCCGGTCGATGAAATTCAGTTCTCGTCTGCCATCAATGCATGCAAAAACTCCGGCGAGAACAACAGTTACACGGAAGCCAATGTCCTGCTGAACAAGATGATTGAAGACAACTTGCAGCCCAACATCGTGAAATTTACTAGCTTAGCCGGAGCTCATCGTCGGGCTCCTCTGACAGAGACAAAGCAGGTGCTATCCATAATGGCTGAGCAAAATGTGATTCCCAATAGCCTGTTTGTGGAGACCTTCTTGGGGGCTATATTCCAAGGTCGCCTCCGAGATGCTTGGAGCGTATCGGACGTGGCGGAGCGCATACAGGGCACAAGCCCCGACCGAGTGCAGTTTGCTCTTGACTTTCTGGATGATGTAGAAGCCCAAGGAGTTGATTTTAGTCAATTAACTTCCTTGACTCATAAATGCCTTCGGCGACGTGCTTGAAGCACTCGTTGTCGTGCATTTACCTTATATCTCGACATACACCGAGCTGAAGTAGCGGTGTTTTTCAACCTCACGGGTCAAGTCAGAGGCCCGGGTACAGAACTCCTGCAGTTACAAGCCCGATGATCGTCAAATTTCTCCGTCCTGCCCAGGCCAAAGCGTTCAACTGAGGTTCCGGCTCATCAAGAGCATCTTCTCTTGCTCATTGGGGGTTCCTGAGGCTGCTCTCAATAAACTCCATTCTGGGCTTCCTGATCTGAAGGCTAAAACTTCCCGGGACCTAGCTGGTGGTTAGCTTGGGGCAGGATCGTTACAGTATCGACATGTAGCGCAATTTTGACCTGTTGTTCGGATCCTTGAACCTTCAAGAGCGGAATGCCAAAACTGGACATTTCAGCGTGGAAGCTTCCTGTACCTTCGAGGCATTTCAGTGTAACGCACCAGGCATGTGGCAGTCGTACACTTCCAGGGGCTGAATGCTTCCAGAGTGTAGGGTAGAGTTCCGGGCTCAGAGTTGAAGACCGTGAGCAGCGGGACCTTTAGTTTAGACTCATCGACAAAGCGACTAAAGCCTTTTGAGAACGGGTGGGGGTTCTTTTTGGGTATTTTTTATGGTTTTTTTTTGGTATTTTTTATGGTTTTCCGTTCGGCAGACGCGCGAGTCAGTCAGTCAGTGAAGCAGCTAGTCAGTCAGTTGGTTG
>BGNK01002472.1:0-17440 GCA_003297005.1 Symbiodinium sp. clade A Y106
GCGCCCAACGGAGCGCAACAAAAAAAAAAACACTTTGCACACCCGGGCCGACAGCAAAAAATTTTCTAGAAACCCATGACGCGGGGCACGAGCAAAAAGGGGCCACAACAAAAAAAAAAACACCCTGACCTATTGTACGATAACATGCCCCCTAAGCCTATTCTAATGACTGAGACCCCTGCATTATGTGTATATTGGAAATCCGACAGCTATTGGCGCAACCGCGTAACCAGCTAGATTTCTTGCGCCGGTAAACCTGTTAACGAAGCCCAGTAACCAACAGCTTAGTGGAAAACGTGCGGAACAGCCATGCAGAACCTGAACCGCAAACCGCAAACCTAAACCCTTAAACATAGCGAAGAGGACCGAACCCCCAAATCTTCAATATCTACCTTAACCTACCAAAACCTAACTTTTTGTAGGGTCCCTGTAAATTTCATATTAAGGTTTATAATAAGAACCTACAAAAAAGTAGGGTTTGGTAGGTTAAGGTACACCCCAAAGCCGTAGATCCTGGAACCCCCAAAGTCGACATGCCCTTACTCCGATAAGCCTCATTCCGAAATCCAGACTCTATAAGAAACCCAGAGGTTCCTGGACCCCACAAAGGCCAAGACCCTTTAAGCTTCAAGACTCTTTAGGGTTTAGGGTCCAGCGGTTCAGGGTCTGGCAAAGTTTAGGGGTTTAGAGGTTGAGGGTCCAGGGGTCCAGGGGTTCAGAGGTTGAGGGTTCAGCGTACGAGGTGCCCCTCACTGGTATCGGCTTGGAGTTGCTGGTGGGCGTGCCGCTGCTCCTCGAGGTCGAACTTTTCTTTTTTTTGGCCTTCGTGTGGGGTGCAACGGTACAGCGGAGATGGCTTCAAAGTTTCTTTCAGAAGTATTCTGTACGGCTTCGGGGTCAGGATTTCGGATTAAAAGCTTCACAAAAGGTTCTGGCTGAATTTTTCGGGTTTCGATTTGAAGCCTCTCGGTCTGGCGTTTCGATTCTCGGCTCATGGGTTTGCGGTCGTGGGTTTCGGGTCTAGGCCTGTTGGGTCTGAGGTTTCGGGTGTGGGGTTCCGGGTCTAGGATCGTCGAACCTTGAGGTATGAAATTCTGCAAGAATCCCAAACCGTACAAGCCCTCAAAAGCCTAAATGCCTACACTGTGAAGGTTTGGAAATTGTGTTTCGCTCTTCTCCCTTTCGTGGTTGGCCTTCCCACAGACACCAACCCCCCTTATGTATACCAGTATTTTTGGCAGTGTGGGCATAATGGGATGTCAAACTCCACAAACCTCATATCACCCGGCAAACTTCTTCTGCAAAGCCCCGCCAAGGTCAATCCGTGCGCCCCGAACCTAGACCCTAACTCAGCCCTGGTACCTGGGAATTTCTGCCGATCTAAGCCCATCAAGCGGAGGGTTCAGAGTTGTCATTTTGTTAGTAGCTGAGTGGATGCACTCTACACTTTTTGGGATAATATCACCCACTATAAAACCAAAAGTGTAGACTTTCTTGGGCTTTTATGAGCTCAGCAACTAAGTCTAGGTTCCTGAGTAGTACCCTTTTGGCCTTTTTATTTTAGGGTCCCCGTATTGAAACCAAACAGTAGGAAAAAGGGTACCCTTATTATAATGGGGCTACTCAGGAACCTAGTAGTTACCTTAACCTACCAAACCCTACTTTTTTGTCGGTTCTCATTAGAAACCCTAATAAATTTATAGGGACCCGACAAAAAAGTAGGTGCTGGTGGGTTTAAGGTATAAAGGAATAATATTCCCAATTATTCCGACCCCTTCTGTGCTAGGAGCTAGGCTTGGGGGGACACTTGGGGATATAGACCCTCTCAGTAAGGGCCCTATGAAGAGAGCCAGAAAGGGTCCCTTTGAGAGTGGAGGGTTCAGGCCTTTTGGATCAAGGCTTTTGGGTTTTGGGGTCGAAGAAGCAGGCATTCGATAAGGCTTTTTGCAACCCCTAAAACCCTAAAACCGTAAACCCTAAAACCCAAAACCCTAAACCCAAAACCCTAAACCCTAAACCCTAAACCCCAGACCCTAAACCCTAAACTCCAAACGCTAAACCCCAAACCCTAAACCCTAAACCCCAAACCCTACCCCAAAGGCTTGCAGCAGGCCAGTGATCGAGGAAATCGACCTTCGCTACGGAATCCGCAGCAAGAAACCCAACCTGGAACCTTAGGGACCGAAAAGAGGACATAAGCATAAGCATCGTATAGGGATATCCCTACCCTTCCTGGGCTTCATTATACGGGGTCTATATATGGGAGAACCGTCTCCCCAGATCACATGGGGTTTCAGGTTTGGGGTTTGCGGAAGCCTAACACATTACGAATATTTCTCCTCAGGGTTCCATTTTTTATGATTATACGGTACAGGAGCCCAAAACTCAGCTCTAATTCTCTAGCCCCCTACACCAGATGAATGAACGAATTTTTTGTACCAGGGTTTAGGGTTAAGGGATTTTCCTGGTTTAGGAGTTTATAATATCATTACCTTGCTTACATCTGGGTTTGGGCATAGGGTTCGGAAAACCTGTTCAAAAACGTGCCCGAACTTCGACTTCGGGTTTAAGCAGAGACCGGGTCTGAAGCCCTACCGTGAGGCGGAGGATGTTAATGGTGCAAGGGTGCTCAAGGCAGGCATCTGGGGGCTGCAGGGTTTAGGGTTGAGGGTCTGGGGTGGATTGGGGCCCTGAGTTACTACAAAAGTGGCTCACTCTATTGAGCCCTAACCCGGTACTCCAAGCCTACTTCGATGGCCCCACACAGATATCCTAATTCAGAGAACCAGCCGTCTGCAAAACATCGCAGATCTTGGGTTCTGGGTCGTTTAGGATCCCAGTAGAGATGTGGGAAGCCCTAAGCCCTAAATCCTAAATTCTTATCCCTGAACTGCTTTGGTGGTGAAATTTTCGGTGCGCCACGTCACGGGGCGTGACTGACAAAGGGGTCCGGTGCAGACTGCTGTACAATAGAAGCCTACTCTTTCTGAGAGCTCTTGAGCATGGTTACAGTGTAACAACCATGCAAAACTTCTGTTTGTTTCCCAGGAAGCCCTGCACCTCCACAGCACCGTATGAATGATATACAGATCTTGGTAACCACATTTCCATTTCAAGCCTTGCGAATGACTTCTGAACTTAGCCCTTGCTGCTGGTTTCCGGAAGCACTCCCAGCAGCCGTCAAGGGCCCATAGAACACTGTCAAAAACGATATAGTTAGACACCGAATCGCGGTGCTTTTTGTTGTTGGCTACCTACCACCCCCTCCATCGAAAAATGAGGTACTACGCGACAGGATCTAGGCACGCTGGAAACTGCCCCTTGGAGAACCACAGCATGATTAGCGGTGTTGCTATCATTCTTAGTCCTCATGCGGCAGTTGCGTCGCTACTGTACTTTTGAAGAAGGTATGATTCATCGTCATAGGTGAATATCTGTAAGTGCAACATTTCGACACTCCATGCGCACAGACGCACACATGCAGAGCTATGCTCCATACAGCCGCAGCTATGCAACGTTTATACAAACAGCCTAACCCTAATCTCTAATCCCTAAACCCCAAACCCTAATCCCTAAACTCCAAACCCCAAGCCGCATAAACACAGAGATTGCCTCCGACACATCTCCGGCTCGAGCTGTTCGCCTCACGCGGTTTCCGTGCCACCCACGGTGCGGAAGCGTCTCGGCGGCCTTGTTTGTGGCCTTGAGGTCAGGTTTTGGGGCTATAGGGTTTAGGGTTTAGGGTTTTAGGGTATGGGGCCTAGGGTTTAGAGGTCTTTCGGGTTTAGAGGTTTTCGGGTTCCAGCGAAAGATGGGTTCTCTTCCGTGGCCTTTACACTGCCCCCAAATCCCCAAAAGCCTGAAACTGCTCCCAGGGATGTGAAAGATGGGAAACCTTTCGCACCCGCACTCCGTAAACCCGAAACCCGAAACCCTAAACTATCCCTGAAACCTGGAGTCGTGGTGTGGGGTTTTATACGGATGTCTGCTGTTGTTGATAGGACTTTACACGTTGTTTGTTCTTGCTCTTCTGGTTCTTGCGTGGATTCGTAGGGCTCTATGATAAGGTTGGGGAGTACGCTGTTGGCACGCACAATGTCGTGCAAGAAGTCTACAATAGCCAGCAGAGCCACAGCAGCGAGTCCCGGAGAGTCCAACAACGTTGCCATGAAGGCAAAGACACCTCAAATCTAATCACGAATCCCTAAACTCTAGCTTGAAAACCTAAACCCTAAAAAACAACGCAAACCCCAAACCCCAAAATAGTTCAAGGAGCGAATCCCTAAACCCTAGCTTAAAAACCCAAAACCTAAACCCCAACCCCCTGACCTAACCCTAAAATAGTTCAAGGAACATTGCCACATTCAGAGGGGCTGGGGATTGGGACCATAGCAAGGCAGTTCTACTCCTACGGTTGATGGACAAAATCCTGCATGACCCATAATGAGGAATATACCATAATTCTCATAGTTTAGGGTCCTTAAGGTAATGCAGGATTTTGTCCATCAACCGTAGGTCTCCCAGTGCACCCTTTTTGCCTTTTTGTAGTCTGAGGTTCCCCTGAACCCTAAACCCTAAACCCTAAACCCGTAAACCCTAAACCCCTAAACCCCTAAACCCTAAACCCCTAGACCCTAAACCCTAAACCCCTAAACCCTAAACCCTAGACCCTAAACCCTAATACCAGGAAGGGAGCCCCTCTTATTCCTACTGAGGATCGCTCGAAGTTCTATTCCTAGGGCTCGCAGTGGGCCCTTTTTCACGGCTTGTAGTCTTAGGTTCCTTCTCAAATTAGTGAATACCAAAAAGAGCCCTTCTTATTCCTAGGCTACTAGGTTCTAGATTCATAATCCCATTGATCTTCGGGTTCCAAGGCGATTTTCATGGACTTCAGCAGGTCCCATACGGGATCTAAGCTGGGGACGCTTTTTGGAAGATGGATGGGTAGATAGTAAGCATTTTCCATCGAATGTGTTACTTAAGATAGAGCTTGTGTCAACTAAACCCCAAGCTTCAAACGGCTCTTTTCTTCGATCCTGTATAAGGTGCCGTGGTAGAGGATCCATGCTTGTGGTTCTGACTGAGGATGGCGACGTGCGACATCGCCCTTGAGCGTTGCTTGGCTGTAGAACTCGACTTGAAAGTCAGAGGTTGCGGTTACGGACTTTTTGGCCGGGTTGGACAGAAGGTGTCTTGACGGGTAATGGGTAGGGGTAAGTTGGTCGACATGCACCTGCAGTGCGGTTCTAGCGAATTACGTATCGGCAAAAGTTGCGCTACCTACGGCCCCGCTTATATAACTACCCGCGAAGCTGCAAGTAGTCTTCAGGGCCTGTACGACTTCAATGCGCATTAAACTGTGGTGCTTTAGGACCTTCGGGTGTGCCGTATAAAATTATTCTTGGGGTCCTTAGTTAATTAGTTGTCTCAAAATATAGCTCGCAAAATTCCTAATGCTTAAAGGCCCCACTATAGTTCAAAGAACTTCCGTGAACTAAAGGCTCCGGCGCGAGACACTCCAAAGTCCAAATCACCTCAACCACTCCAATAGGTCCCGGAACAGTGAAGGGTTGTGATACGGGTGGTTGTCAAAATTATTGTCCCTTTTTGGGTCCTTATTATAATACGGCACCTAAGATTTAGGGTGCCCCCTTTTTTAAATTTGACAACCACCCATATAGAAGCCTGAGGACTTACAAATTAATATTGCTCCTTCGGTTTCCGAATGACTAGAACTAGAACTATCACATTTGAGGGCGCTTTCGGGCTTTCCGGGACTTGCTTCGGTGTTCGGACTCCTCCAACCCCACAGGAGCCATGATTCAGGGCTTCGGGCGTTTCGCATTTAGGTTAAGGGTACGGAGTTCCTTCATAACTGAAGGTACAGTCCCTGTAAGCCCAACGCCGTATAGGGAATATTGTAACCTAAAGTAAGAGTTCGGTTCTAGGGTTTGGATTGAGGGCTTCTTTTTTGGGGTTTAGGCTTTAGGAATCGGGGTTTAGGTTGTAGTTCTGGGTGGTGAGGGTTTAGGGTGGGTTTGAAAACATCCAATCCCCGAAACAAGGTGATTCTTAATACCTAGAACCCTCATAATAGCATCTAAACCCTAAACCCTAAACCCTAGTAATAATTATAATTCTACATTAGCATTCAAAGGGATCACAAGGGTTCCGTTACAGGGATCTATAAGGGTACTACAAGGGTTCCTTTAAATGGGATCTATAAGGGTACTATAGGGTTTAAGGTTTAGGGTTTAGGGTTTAGGGTCCCCCTTTTTTATCTAAAGAAAGGACCATCGATCTCCGAACCTTTTGACCCACAGGCCTAACACGGAACCCTATCATCGGAGTGCGAACGGTTGTAACATTCGTTTCGCTTCTCTCTCTCTCTCTATATATGTATGTATATATATATATGTCTATATATGTCTATCTATGTCTATATATATATATGGTATCCCCAGAGGTAGCGCATATATATATATATATATGTACATGTATATATATATATATGTAAAAAAACATATAGAGATAGGCAGACCGCTACATATTTAAGCTCATCAGCCGCACGAACATCCCTAAGCCCACAGATTCACACCAAAGCCTAAACCCAAAACCCCCAAACCTACCAAATCTCGCAAACCAACTACCCCAAACCCCCTAAACCCTAAGTTCCCTAAAGCCCAAGACGCGCTGAACCCAAAGTTGCCCATCGCCAAGGGGTGCACGCACTCTTGAAGATCGATGCGGGCTCCGGATCCCTGTACAACCACATAGCTACTCGAATGGAGCCCTGAAAAGGTTTCTAGGGTTTGAGGGTTTAGGGTTTCTAGGGTTTGAGGGTTTAGGGTTTCTAGGGTTCAGGGTTTAGGGTTTCTAGGTTTTTCTACAGTAGCAGGTCTCCTAAGGTTTAGAATTTTAAGGTTTAGGGTTTAGTGCTTCTAGGGTTTCTAGGGTTTAGGGTTTCTTGACTTTAGGGTTTCTGGAGTTTAGAGTTTCTAGGGTTTAGGGTTTCTAGGGTAGTAGGGCTCTTAAGGTTTAGAGTGTTAAGGTTGAGGGTTTAGTGTTTTGGGGGCTTAGGCCTTTGGGTTTGGGGTTAGATCAAGCGACCTTAGCAATTAAGTCACCTTTCGAAGTTTTCAATGGGTCTCTGTAGGGTGGTCGAGAAGTTCTCCCTATGAAGATTACCCTGAACCTGAAACCCTAAATCCTAAATCCAGAACCCCAAATTCTAAATCCTAAACCCTGATGGAACCCCTAAGCCCTAATCCTTATAGGATATGGGTTCTGATGTGTCTTACCTTTCAGGGTATGGGTTCTGATGCGTCGGGTTCAAGGTATGAAATGCAAGAGGGCCTGGAGGTTTCGGACTTCTGGTCTTATACCCAGAGACTCCAATATTCCTTAATTAAGAAATATACCTGAAATTATAGTAGGATCCCCAATATGATTTAAGGAATATTCCTTAATTAAGGGATATTGGAGTCTCTGGGTGACGTTCGTGACCAGGGCTGCCACGCGGCTTTTGCGCGGACTGCTCTGCTTGTTCCATTCTAGGTAGGGCTTTGGGGCATTCTATATTTTCCATTATTGGGCTTAAGAGGATCTTATTTACTAATATTTTTCAACAGCCTTAAAAGCCCCACCTAGCATTGCTGAGATGTTATGTCCTTGATGGTCCAATGTGGTGCTACAGTATGTAGAACCGTGCAGATTTTCAGAAGTTGGTAATTGTCCACTGGAAGCTTCAGCGGCGGGTGATCTAAAGTTCATGGTTGTCCGCCAGAATGCGTCGTCTTGCCATTAATATGCCGTTTCGGCATTACTTCGGTCCGTGAGTGACGACCTTCTCAGAGAGCACGGGGAATCGTACGCCGTGTCGCAGTGACTTGGGAACGATCTTGACGAATCTTAAGCATAGCTGCCCTCGCACGTTCGCGTCGCCTTGCAGTGGTTTCGCAAGGAGCAGAAACCCCAGAAACCATTCTTTTGGGTGCAACCTTCAAAATCCTTGACCTCTTCCCTGCAAGAGTTCCCAAACCCTGAAACCACAAGGTGCCTTCGCCTAAGCCCGAAACCCTTAAGCCCTGAACCCTAAAACCCTTAATCTTGAACCTGACCCCCTTTACCCTAAGCCCTAAACTCCTAAAGCCTAAACCCTCTCAGGTGAAGTTGGCGTGCACTCTCGCGCAAGAGAAGCCCGAGGAAGCCCTGGCACAGGCGATTGGGTTTTAGGGTTTTTGGGGTTTCGGGTCTGTCCCTTTTTTCGGGGATGTGTTTTTGTAAGCTCAAAGCCCCTAAACCCTAAACCCCATAACAGCCGATAGAAGCTCAAAGAACAATTAAGGCCCTGAAGACGTAAACCCCTAAACTCTTGAAGAGCCCTTGCGATCCCTTTCGAACCCTTCTCCGTATGGACTGCTTATGAAAAGAATCGTCCGAGAAAGCCTCATAAAACCCGATGCCTCGCCCTCTAGAACCCTAAAAGATCCCTGAAAACCTAATATGGGAGTTTCCGAAAATTAGGGATACCTTATTTTGGGGTCCTTATAATCAGGATCCTACTATTTAGGGTACCAAATCAAGTGTCCCGTATTTTCGGAAACTCCCATATATAGATGCGATAGGAGCCCTCCTGTAAACTGTCTGCGGGGATGAAAACCCCGCAGCCTTAAAAGGAACCTTTAAGGCTTAACCCTTGAATCCTAAACCTTACAGGAGGCTGAAAGGAGTCCGGGTAGACACAGAGCTATAGCTCCAGAAGCCAGCGAGCTCAGCATCTGCGCCTCCTGGGCTTAGATCCAGCAACCTTCCAGGACTAGAGCTTTGCTTTTGAGGCCCATATGGCGATGTTGCTGCAGGGCCGGGCCTTGGACACGTGCCAGACAGCTGGTTTGGGAGAAGGGTTTGAGACCTACAGGCTTGTTTCGGAGTACAAGCCGCGCCTGGCCTCACGTTTTTTTGGGACGCTGACGCAGACGCTGTCCCCTTGAATGGCCCGGAGAGCGTCTAGGATCCTTTCAGACAGAGGCCTTAAGGATCCCTATTTCAGGGGTCCTGGGATCCCTATTTCAAGGGCCATTAGGATCCCGTTGAAGGGCCCCTAGGATCTCTTCTAAGGGTCCCTATACCATAATTCCCATAGTTTAGAGTCCTTAAGGTCATGCGCCGGATTTTTTTTGTCCATCAACCGTAGGATGCCTTTAAATGGTCCTAGAATCCCTCGGAGCGCCAAAAGCCTTCCTTTCAGTGCCAGGTGGAGGCCTTGAGCCGCCGACTGAAGGCGTGGCGGTTTCAGGGCTCTATATTTCTTCAGCCCAGGATAATTTAAGGTATATTGCTTAATTAAGGGGTATTGGGCTCTCTGGGAGGAGGGTTGTAGGGCCAGGGCTCAGGGTTTCAGGCTTATGTGCCCGATGGGTCTTTGCAAGGGATGCAAAAGGGCGCGAGAAAGCTTTAGAAGAGTTTAGGTTTCGGATTGAGGGTTCACTTTTGGAGTGGGAGGGTGGTGGTGGTGGTGGGGGGTTTGGTGTTGAGCTTCTGAAATGTAAGTTTTTTTCGCTCAGGTTGGGTTTGAAAGTGTACTACACCTTGTACGAAAGAACAATGTAGCAGGTTTCGGATGGATTGTGTGACAAAGCCTAAAGCCTAAACCTGGGACCCTAAACCCTAAACAACGTCTTCGAAATCGTCGCAACGAATGGCGGGACATAGCCGAACAGTTGCAGCAAGATGATCATGGTGGAGCTGGAGGTGATCCAGGTGGAGACACGGACTGCTTATCTCCATCAGATGCGCTTACCAACCTAGGTGCAACGACATGGGCACCTATGACGGCTATGTAGTGGAGAAGGCGATCATCAACTTTCGAAGAGCTGGCTTACGGTCGGATTATGATGTGCCCTATGCCTCTATGTTGCGAGACCAGATGAAAGCCGTGATCAAACAGATCCGGAAGGGCAAGTTCACCGGTACATGTCTACGTAGCATTATGAGATCTTTCTGGTCTCAAAATTTACCTTTCAGGTTTAGGGGTTAGGGTTTTGCATGTAGGGCTTGGGGTTTTACAGTCTGCGGCTTGCTTCGTCCGTGTGCGGATGCTGATCGAGTGCTCGCGGTTTTGGTTGGATGTTCCGTCGTTTATGTATGTAGGGCTTGGGCCATTGAAGTGTTTTGCCTTATGCGCCCTCATACTACGATTTAAGACAACGAGACTTGACTAGAGCAGCCAGAAGCCTAGAACCCTAAACCACGCATTTTAAACTCTCGCCCTAAACCGTGAACCATACACCCCAAACCCTAAAGCTTCCACCAGAAATCTAACCCCTCATTCCCTCAGAGGTCTAGGTTTATAGTGTTTGTAATGGGTTCCTTTTCTTCACAGGGTTTGCAAGGGTTTTGGGAAGGGGTTAATCTGAGTTTTCTCAAGGATTCATACAGTTCATAAGGTTTTTTTCGGTCTTTTGCGGCTCGTTTCTTTTCTTTTTTTGGTGTGTTTTTGGTCTTTGTACTTTTTTGGTACTGTGTTACAGGCTTTGCTGTTGGGTGTTTATAGGGTTTGTCAGGTTTTCTGGAGATTAGGGTTTAGGGATATTTAGAGCCCCTTTGTTCCTAAGCCCGAAACCCTAAGCCCGAAACCCCTAAACCTGAAGGTAATGAGGTTCCCTGAAGGATTAAGTGAGGCTGCTGATGTGGGGAGCTTGCTTTCTTCTCATCAAATGGTGGGATGCTTTGTGCACCTCTTTGTGCTCTTGACCTGTGCTGCAGCAACAGAATTGAAGAGCATTGCACTTTAACAAAAACTACACCTGGGCTTTGGAGTACCATACTTTAATACTTTTTTCTTAAAGGAACCATTATGAAATAAAATTCTATACTTTTTCTCCCTGGTTACTTAAAAGCCCAGAAACCCTAAACCCCCAAACCCCTAAACCTAAGCCCTAAACGCCAAAACCGTTCCGGAAGCCCAGGAGGCCAGCTTCCGAGGAGCAGAAGCGCCGGAGGCCGGGCGCGGATAAAGCACCGCTGAGGGGCTGAGTAGGTAACCTTTAACCTTTTCCGGGTTATATAATCCCACTGTAATTCAAAAGGTTGACCCTTTAGGTTTTTTTTTGCTCCCACTGTAATTCAAAAGGATAACCTTTTAGGGGTTATATAATCCCACTGCAATTCAAAAGGTTGACCTTTTAGGGTTTATATAATCCTATTTTGGGCTGGGGCACTCAGCCCGTAAGAGCTTAGGCCTCGGATGGCCTCGGGGCATGAATTGTGGTTGAGGGTTTAGGGTTCAGGGGTTTAGGGTTTAGGGTTTAGGGTTCAGGGTTTCGGGCTGGGGGCCTAGGCTTCGGGGCTTAAATGTGGGGTTTGGGCTCTAGGGTTTCTTGTTTTGGGGCTTGAATCCTTGATTCAGCTTCAGATTCGTTTTTCTGAGTCCTAAACCATCAGAGTTGAAACCGTAAATCCGCATCCTAAACATGAACTTCAAGCCCGGGTGAAGACCCTGGCCCTAAACCCTAAATCCTCAAACCAGGACCCCGCCGAAACCGAACCCCCCCAAACCTAACCTCAATCTATGTATACACGTTACATGCATACATATACATCGCAATTACATGTGCATGTACATATACATATACATATATGTAATCATATATACACACATAGGAAAACAAACTGTATGTACATGTGTATTCATATAGAAATGCCCAAGAGAGCCCAAGACCCCTTAATTAAGCAAAATACCTTAAATTATAAGGGGCTTCATATTATGATTTAAGCCATATTCCTTAATTAAGGGGTATATTGGGCTCTCTGGGTGCATATCTTTCTGTGCCTAAGTCCCCAAGCCCTGAGACCCACGCCCCAGATCGTAAACCCTGAGCAAAAGCCTGAAATCTTGAACCCAGAGTTTTGGGTTTAGTGGTTTGGGGTTTAGTGGTTTAGGGTTTAGTGGTTTAGGGTTTGGGGTTTAGTGGTTTAAGTTTAGGGTTTAGTGGTTTAGGGTTTGGGGTTTAGTGGTTTGGGGTTTAGTGGTTTGGGGTTTAGTGGTTTTGGGTTTAGTGGTTTGGGGTTTAGTGGTTTTGGGTTTAGTGGTTTGGGGTTTAGTGGTTTAGGGTTTAGTGGTTTGGGGTTTAGTGGTTTAGGGTTTAGTGGTTTGCCCAAATCACCAAATCCCAAATCACCAAACCCCAAATCACCAAAAGGGTTTAGTGGTTTGGGGTTTAGTGGTTTAGGGTTTAGTGGTTTGGGGTTTAGTGGTTTAGGGTTTAGTGGTTTAGGGTTTAGTGGTTTAGGGTTTAGTGGTTTAGGGTTTAGTGGTTTAGGGTTTAGTGGTTTAGGGTTTAGGGTTTAGGGTTTAGGGTTTAGGGTTAGGGTTTAGGGTTTAGGGTTTAGGGTCCTTCCCTAAACCCCTAAACCCTACTTGAAGGGGCAGGGGACTTAGTAAGTAGGTTATAAGTAGGGTAGTGGTTTAGGGTTTAAGCTTCAGTTTTTTAGTGCATATAGAGTTTAGGATGAAGCCTAAGTTCAAGGTCCTGTAAAGCCTTATTCAACATCTTCTCGCACCTATAGAACAAATCCTACAAAGCCGCATCGCAGCGTTGTTATGTCCCTCGTAGAACTCCTATAGAACCAATGAGCCTGTATCACACCATAAACGTCTTATGAAGATCCTGCTGGAACCCCTGCAACAGCTCCTAAAACCAAAACCCCGAGCCTTCCATCCTAAGCCTTAAAAGATTTAGGGTTTAGGGGTTAATGTCGGGCCTAAGTAATTACCAATACTATTTGGGGGGTTCCTCATTGTAATTATAGTATAATGGGCCCCAAAACCCTATTGAGGCCCCTACAGTACTTGAAGGGGCAGGGGACTTAGTAAGTTGGTTATAAGTAGGGTTATAATTAGGGTAGCTCCATTTAGGGCACTTATAACTCTACTTATAACCTACTTACTACGTCCCCTGCCCCTTCAAGTAGGGTTTACAGGTTTAGGGAAGAACCCTAAACCCTAAACCCTAAACTCTAAAAGGGAAGTGACATCCCGACAGCAAGCAGGCGCCTGAGCCCGGCCTGGCAGAAGTCGCCGCAGAGGAGGCGGCAGCTTCATTTCTTTGCTTACTAGGGGCCTCAAAAATTGGAGTAGGGTCCCTTTTTAAAAGGGGTCTATAAGAGATACTATAAGGGATACTATAAGGGTATTATAGTATAGGGGCTTTAATAATTAGAATAGGGTAATCGGGGTTCCTTTAAGGGGACCTTTAAAGGGGTCTATATGGGACGCCCCCTATGCTACAAATACAATAAGGAGCCTATAGTAGGGGGGCTTTAAATGGCTTACACTTGATTCTGCAAGGCTTTTGCTGGGCTTTGCGACTCATATCCCTTAATCGAGGAATATTCCTTAAATCATAGCAGGGATGCTAAAACTGAATAATACTCCTCAATTAAGGCATGTTGGAGTCGGGAAGGCTTCTGCTGATGCTTGGCCCAGAGACTTCAATATCCCTTAATTAAGGAAAATTCCCTTAAATCATATTAGGGATCCTACAATGATTTAAGGAATACTCCTTGATTAAGAGATATTGGAGTCTCTGGGTAAAGGAAGGTCCAGGTTGGTAGTGTAGGAGCCTGCTCAGTCAAGGCTTTCTTTAAGGGTACCTCGAAGGGTTTCTTTCCCTGCTTGGTGGGTACTGTACTTATACGTAGGGTTATAAGCAGGGTAACTATACTTATAACCCCCATTAGGGTACCTATAACCCCACTTATAACTACCCCTGAACCTCCAAGTAAGGGTCCAAAGGACCCAGTAGTTAGCTACTTGGGTTTAGGATAGCTTAATCTTTCGGAGAGTATATGATTACTAGGTACTTGGACCCTTGGGGTTTAAGGCTTGGGAAGTCAGGCTTTCGGGCTTGAGGGTTTGGCACGCAGACCCAGAAAACGGAAACCCTCTAGTTTAGGGTTTAGGGTCTAGGGTTTACTCTAGACCATGGAAGGATGCTCAATATGGTTTTGAGGATTGGGCTTCGGGTGTTTTTTTCAGGGCACTGTAAGGGTTTCAGTAGGGCGTTCTTAGAGTTTTATGGGAGGGTAGTAGGATACTTGGAGGGTTTCATTGTAGGGTAGTTCAAGCAGGTTTCAGTCTACAGCGGCTTTTGCTATGACTCGGCTTTGAGTATTCATCGTTAATGCACCATAGATCCGAAGTTCCTCAGCCCACCTTGATAATGGGAAAAGGTTCTTTTGGGTATATTATATAGTGTATAAGGAGCCCTAAGGAATAGTACTGCTAATGATTCAGGCTTCTATATTGGCCCGGGAACCTTGATTCGGCCACAAACCTAGACACTGCGCCGTGTAGGCTTCACCACGCAGAGGATGGAAAGCTCAGCGCAGAAACCATACCCTGCAAATCTTGACAACGTCGACATTCCCGGCCATTTTCACCCAAATCACTCACACTAAACCCTAAGCCCTAAACCAGAACATCCTAAACCTTAAAATCCCTAAACTCCTACATAAACCACAGAAGCTAAACCCACCCAGAGACTTAATTAAGGAATATTCCTTGAATCATACGGTTGATGGACAAAATCCTGCATGACCCTAAGCACCCTAAACTATGGGAATTATGGTATATTCCTTATAATGGGTAATGCAGGATTTTGTCCATCAACCGTATTAGGGATCCTACTATAATTTAAGGTATGTTCCGTAATTAAGAGTCTCTGGGCACCCCTGAGCGCCCTGAACCCAAAGCTGCCTCACTGCGAAGCGCGTCAGAGGACCGGAAGACATGCGCCAAGGGCTACCTCGAACTCGCTAGGCTTCGAACAGATCTACGACGGCTCGGTTTAGGGTTTAGGGTTTAGGGTTTAGGGGTTTAGGGGTTTAGGGTTTAGGGTTTAGGGGTCAGGGTACTCCTTCGTTCGGTTTCTTGTTGCCTAGACACAGTTTCTGTAACGGTTTTAGACTTGTTTGTGAAGGGTTTGTGATTGTGTTCCGGACTTGGGGGTCCATGTCTTGGGTGCAGGCGCGCTGGGCTCTAGTATTGGGGCCTAAATAATTCGTAATATTATGCATCGGGTTAGGTAACATAAAGCTAGTATACTAAACCCCCGAAGCCCAAAATCCTGTTCTAATTACCAAGGCTCCCATGCTAGGGTTTGGGGGTCAAGGGTTTAGGGCCTGGGCTGGTTTGGTGTTCATGGTTCGGTGTTCCGAAAGATCCCAGAGTCGCACTTTAGCAATGTAAACCTGCTTTCGTACTACAGCGGCTCCGTAAGGGCTCTAAGAATTCTGGAAGGGCTAATTAGGGTGCGATATAGACCCCTGATCATGTAGTAGCGGTGTTTGAATGACGGCCTTAGTTCAAGAATCATCCACGAACTACAGTGATCCCTCAAAGTCCTCTTCTACTTCTCTCTGCCCCTGCATGAAAACTCTCATTCCGAAGCCCGGCAGCGTAGCATCCGAACCAAGCCTTGCAGATCACGGGTTGAGGGTTTTGGGTTAAGGGTTGGTTTAAGGTTCAGGTTTAAGGGTTTAGGGTTTAAGGTTTAGGGTTCGGAGTTAAGGGTGAAGAGTTTAAGGTTTAGGGCTTTGGTAGGATTCAGGGTTTAGGGTTCAGGGTGCAGGGTTTGGGTTAGTGGTACCTTTCTGTAAGTTTTGGGGTTGAGGTGGGGTTAGGGGTTTAGGGTTCAGGGTTTAGGCCCTAAACCCTAAACCCTAAACCCTAAACCTCAGCTGCAAACCTTACGCCCAAACCCGAGGCTGAACGTGCCGAGCCCGAGGCCCTAGCCACCCTAATTCGGGACGCTATTCCTTCAAGTATACTTAGAGGCCCAGGGGACTTAGTAAGTAGGTTCTAAGTAGGGTCATAGGTGCCCTAAATGGAGTTTTCCTGATTATAACCCTACGTATAACCTACTTACTCAGTCCCCTCGGCCTCCAAGTATGCATCCGTAATGCAGTCTTGGGAAAAAATCGATAATCAAGGAGTCGAAACATTTGCAATAGCACCCCTTTAAAGTCGCCATGTGCTGGTACTATGATAACCCCTATTAACGGCCCCACTTTGAGTCTCTCTGGGTTTATCCCCAAAGCATCGCAGATCCCCGAGCGACATCACGGCGGCTCCACGTACCCTAGGCTTCGTGCAGAACTTCCTCGAGGACGGGGTTGGAATTTCCAAAAAATGGGCTTTCTTGCAGGATCATGGGACTTAAGCTGGGTTACACGTACTGAACTGGAGTTATAAGCAGAACTAACTATAGTTACCCTGTTCATAACATGATTCTGTAAGTCGGCTTCCTATAGAGCGGTTTGCTATAGTTATAGCGTTCCGTGAGGGCGGGCTGGCATACGAAGGGCTGGAAGGCTTTTGGTTGGGGGTCTGCTTGGGATACAACTCTGAGTTTCCCTTCTTATGGGCTGTTGCTACCCGCCCAAACCCTAAACCTATGCTCTAAACCCTAACCCAGAGAGCCCAATACCCCTTAATTAAGCAATATACATTAAATTATAAGGGGCTTCATATTATGATTTAAGCTATATTCCTTAATTAAGGGGCATTGGGCTCTCTGGGAAGCCCTTACCCCCAAGCACCCCAAGGCCGACACCCCCAGCCCTATACCCTAGTTGTAGGGGATTTTCAACCTCGGGGTTGGGGTCTTGGGTTTTCATTGAAGGCTTTAGGATTGTGAGGGGTCGTGCTATTCAGAATCTTACGGTTTGGATCCGTGTTGGGGGTCCCGCAATTTTTGGCGCGGGAACCTAAGTTGGGGGCTCCTTACGCAAATAGAGGCATCCGTGTGGGAGCAGCTGCACGCCGCTCCTGCGAGGGACATCACGATGACCGTGACAGCCGCAGGGTTGGACTTGACGCGAAAGGTTTCGTGACCGTGAGAGACCTCCATGGTCCATATAGCCGCACCCTCCACCTAAATCCTACGTGCGGCAGGTTCCTTGCTTCGGACGCCACTGTGCCGTTCCTCCTATCTTGCACGCAACGAAGTCTCTTGGATACTATAGGGGCCTAAAGAATTACCAATATTATAATTATAGTATAATGGGCCCCAAGACTGTCCGTAGGTTCAAGGATGTGTTTCTTCAGATCATCGAAAAGCACCATGTCAATGCTGATCACATAGTCGGCATTAGGCACATGAAGTCATTTGGGTTCGGAAATCAGTCCGGGCTCTNTTTGGCTTGGATTCTGATGGTTTCCAGGGATATTTCCTGTTTAGATCGTACCGTTAAGATGAAGCCTCTTGCTTCCATTGTACCATGCTGGGGTGGCATCACCCCCGGCAATTGATGTCCCAATAACAGCTTGTTTCCTCCGTTTCCGTTTCCACCCCGTTCCGCTTGCACGCTGTTACCAGCGAAGATTGGTCCAATTTGACTCGCAGGAGGCTCGTGAGGCCGATTGCAGTAATGC